>JASANE010004707.1:0-69708 GCA_030248225.1 Trileptium ribeirensis
AAACATATTAGCTATGTAATCTATGTAAATTTTAATAAAATAAATAAAATAGTGTAATCAATAACCTATAAATACAAAGTTTGGTAACTTTGCGATAAATAACTAAAAAGTTATTAAATTAATTAATATAAACTATTAGCTATGTAAGCAATCTCCGACCGTTGCATAACCCCATAACTAAAACACAGAGTTAGCAATTTTGAGCACTCTCTATTTTTGGGAAATATGTGAATTTTCCCCTTTACATGGTACAGAAATTCGTTTGAAAATGCCAGATGGGGTAATTTATATTCCATAGATGATATAGTGGTTAAAAATTACACATTTTTTGCTATCCGTATTTGACTGCAGGATTGTGGTTTACCTTAACGTAGGACAATGGATCGAGTTTCGTTGATTTCATTTTTTTGTCTTAGTCTTAGGATGATGATTGGGTTGTCCAATCATTTACTAGATGGTCACAGCCAACCGTCAGCGAGCCAGCGCAGTTGGTTTTTCAACACCCTATTTGTAGTGATGGCAGTGATGGAAAACTCCCTTATGGTGACCTCACGTGTTGGACATCATACTCGGAGGGTTTTATTCGCTCACTTCCACGTTCCCGTGGGTGTACGTGGTTTCTACAACACCCTGGAAGAGTATGTAGTGATAATTGTTAAAAATAATATGGTCGAAACTGGATTTGTGGTATCCTCTGAAGAAGAACTCATTTATGAGTTTCATAAAGAGGTTAGGAAGGTAGGTAAAAAAAATTGTAAATTCATTAATGTTTAAATTTGTGAAATATCTTAATGTAGAAAACTACAGTTAAAT
The DNA here is from genome assembly GCA_030248225.1 of Trileptium ribeirensis. Lineage (NCBI taxonomy): Eukaryota > Metazoa > Nematoda > Enoplea > Enoplida > Thoracostomopsidae > Trileptium > Trileptium ribeirensis. The sequence continues at coordinate 814 of JASANE010004707.1, forward strand.
TATTTAAGAAAATAGCTTTGTGTATCTAATACCTATGCTGGAACTTTATATATGAAAAATGGTGAAGATATTAACTATTATTAGTTTTGCATCAGTGTAAGGTGTAGTTTATTACTGTAACTTGTGATGTAAGAATATTATAAGCTTACTTTACAATAAAAGATATACATAAGGTTCAAAACACTATGATGATAATTAATACTTTTTAGCATCAAAGATGCAAGCTGGAATGGGTGGAGCAGGATGGAACTAAACGAATGGAAAGAAAACGAAATTATTAATTAAACAAAATCAAACCGTATATAGTAATTGTAAATATTTGTAAAAATTTTAAAGCAAAATGTAAATAATTGTACAGTAATATGTAGATATGACTGTATCGTGTGATGGTAAATATCTGTATAGTAATATGTAAATAAATGTATAGTGTTTGTATATACATTTCGCTCAAGTGCTGACAAAACTGCTGTGGTATTCACCCATATATTTTAAGAAGATATGGACCATAAAGATAAGGTAAGATGTACCTTTATTTATAAAAAATGTCTGACTATGCATGAAAGTCACAATTGAACATCCAAACACTTGGTTGAACTATTCAAGTTTTTCGCAGTTGACTATCACATTGTGTGCACAATTAAATAACAGAATTACACAATTAAATAACAGAGTTGCACAATTAATATCTACCATCAATTACCGTTGTCCACCTCCAGCTATATTGCACAACCGTATAAACAAAAATGCACTGCAGTTTTTACTAATTGTGATGTGAGGAAAAATGCTCTAGCGTATTAAAATTATAAAACTGTGCAATTTGAGCTAAATCTTTAGTGAAAATATTTTTGCTTCTTATTCTTGTGCCTTATTCTTGTCGCACTATGATGTCTAAACGCTCGGGTTCTATGATTTGAAAAAATATATTAGCTGTAGCGCACACTGTGATCTAAATGCATATAGCAAATGTCTGATTCAACGCTGTAATTATATTCGTCAATTATTTATATATATATATCTTTCTGGTATATCTCAACGTCATAATCCTCCTGGGATTCGACACTATAGTATACACAATAAAATTGATATTTTGAAAATATAAATAAACATCTGCCCACTATTTTAAACAAACAGTATTTATTGAAACTATGCCACGCAAACCAATATTAATATATATCTGACATTTTTAAACAATGATATAAGGATTGGTTCTAATGGATAATAATTATGAGATGTTGCGGACAACTTGAACAATTATATAGGTTGGTTGAGCATGATTTGGCATCTGTCACCCCACCCACTCCACTTGTGTGGAGGGGGTAAAAACAGCCTTTTCTATCTACTTCCCAGTATATCAAGAATGTAGCAGCAATATATAAATTCCAACGCTACGGCCGTTTCCAACATATATCAAAACTAAAGAATCTGTTATTTCTTTCTCCAGTGGCCAAAAAGGCGGACACAGTTGAAGTTTATAAATTTCAAAATTTTTAACTAATGTCAAATTTATCAAATTGTAATTTTAAAAGTTTTTCCAAAATTATAATTTAAAAACCCACTTTTCACATTATATGCCGTCAGAAAATGTTTTACTTGATGTGTAGTACCCATATACGATTACTTTTGTCGTGAGCCGCTGCGGACAACTAAGTTAAAAAGTGATGAAATTTGGCATAGTTTTAAAACGATGACCCCAAAGTATTTAGTGGATATAATAATCATATAATTTTGTCGTTCTCCGCAAATAAGCTAACCAAAGCCACTTTGTCAAAATTATGAAAAAGTTATTTTCTGTGTGTTTTTAAACTTAGCTCATAGCTTGAAAAAGGTTTCCCTGCCAGAAAAGCGTAACAACAAAGTTATTGTCATAAAACACAAATCTCTCGATGAGAACATTGAGAAGATTTTTGATCTTCATTTTTCAATCTGATGCCTAGATATGCTTAGCACAGATGGACAAAAAAATTCGCTCAATTGAGCGCCATTTGAAAAATTTCCAAGGTACGTTTTACTAAGACATACAAATGGTAGCCTACTTCTTAACAAAATATTAAATTTAATGTCATCTTAACATCGAAAAGACCTTGTTTGTTTATATCTATAGAAACCACAAATGTTTTAACGTAGCACTATCGGTTTGGGGGTCATTCAATACTTTATAGCTTCATGTGTAACGCTTGCAAAGAATTTATGCGATATTACGCATGATTAATAATTTAAAAGCGCGTTTTGTTTGTGTAGCGTTCCGTTTGATTTTGTAAAATAATAGGTCACATAATTGGTACCGAGTATAACGCACAATTCTATCAATTTTAGCAAGAACCGATGATGGCCGGATTTCTCAATAGTTTGTCAGCCATCAAATTCGATTTCGGCCTTACCCTCGCTCAGGCTTATGACCGGTATTTGTCGATCAAAACAATGACCTCCCCGTGTTTCTACACAGCTTTCTTTAGCAACCACCGTGTTCTCTAAATGTTTGGCCCCACAGGAACATACAGCTTCGGGATTTGGCGGTCCAAGAACGCAAGTGGTGTGTAAATTTGGTAGTGTGTGAACATTGTGGGAGATCAAAGTCTTTGGTACACGAACAGTGGTTATAAAGGAAACCCTGAAGGGTGTCATACTCACCATGATGCGCAGCTTTAGTGACAATTTACGGTGTGTTTTAGTTTTGTTGTGTATCTATACTGCATGTTAGGATGTGTGTGATCATAGCACGTCTTATGGGTTAGATTTTTGGGAAACAGGTGAAAAATTCATTATATACGTCTTTCAATTGTAGCAAGTTTTTGGAATTCAAAAGAAACTATGAAATTTATTAGAAAAATATATCTTGTTTAAAATTCACGTTCAGCAATTATCTTTTCCAATTCTATTTGATCTAAAGATTTGAGACCTGATAGCGGGCGGCTACATCAGATTTGCAGTCAGCTCACAAGGAATGTAAAAATGATTGCTACCATAAAAAAGAAGTGTTCAATAACGAGTGTTGTAACATTGACCACTAGATAAAAAATACATAAGAATTTCCCCACGGTTTGTGCGAACATTTTTTCGCATTAACTTGTTGAAGTCTATCACTGTGGAGCTTAGAATTGTTTGAATTCGAGACGCGTAAACCAAGTCAATTACATGTTTTAATAGCAGTTGCTAAAACTGTGAGGAGAGCACCCGTGTATTTAGCCATATGGAATGCGGGATTCATGTTATAATGTACCCTACGTTTGGAACTTTTATTCCCTTGTAGTTTCACCCCTACCGTATAAGCAGTAAGGGTAAAACTGTGAATCAATTCCTAAGGGTATACGAAACACCCTTAGCTACTACATTTATGTTTACGGTGTCGCACATACCCTTATCTACTATTTATGTGCGAATTAACAGTAAGTTACGGGGACAGCACCAACAGAACAAAAGCTGAAAATGCAGGATAAAATTTGGGGGAAAGAACATGACAAAAATGGGAAACTTGTGCCCCTATTTTTGAGCCGAATGGTAGAGAATTTTATTGTTTCCTTGAACATAATTAAGCAACATTGTCATACAGCTAAAAATAGATATTAGATTGCTTTGGAGAAATGCGTTTCTATGTCTAGTTTTATGTATTGACATTGATATAAATTGTAAGTAGTACATTTTGCAACAGAATTTAAAAAGTTTAATTAACGTATTCTGTAAATGGTCTATATTTTAAACGAATATGTGTAAACTGCACTAATATCTGATCAACGATTACTGAACATTAAAACGATTACTACATATGTTGAGAAATAAATTCTCTTAAAAGTAAATTAAGGCGGCTGCCGCATTAAAAAATCGCATGTTTTCAAGACGAAGCTACTCAAGATTCTCCAATGTCAAAGGTCAACGTTGTGTCATTTTACATTCAACAGCTACGCTATTCTGTTTTTGTCACAGTAGTTAGGCTGTGATATTGCTTTAGATTTCTCAAACTCTGCATCACTAAACCTGATATACAAAACTATTTTTAACAAGCTAGATAAATTCACCTAATATTATTGTTATTATACTTGTATTGGTCCAATTTTTACTCTCAGATGTTGTCGTCGAAAGCACCCATCCAAAACGGATTTTGACCTGCGATGCGAGACTATGAGTAAATTCCACTACACCATGCGGCGCATGGAAAGTTGACATTAATTAGATCTGAAAAGTAAGAAATTCGCACGTGCAAAACAGGTATATAATATTGTTATATATGTAATCTAAGCTAACGATTGAATGGTATGGTCGTTGCTTTGTAGCCTAATGGTTCTTGGATCCAGCATAAGACTATCTTTGGGGTTTTGCGCTTTTTTCTAAATAGATCACGATAAATAAACAAGGGAACTGACCTACACGATCGTATGTAGAATTTTTAAAAGGCATCTGTTTTGTAACATGAAGCCGTATGCCCCATTTAACAACGAGTCTTCGGTAGCTATAAGTCGCTAACAGTATAACCTGCTGTGAAGCATTTCTCTTAAGAAAAAACACAAGTCAAATTCGCTCCAAGGTTTTACAAGAGATTTACTTTCCTATAGCTAAGCTTGTCTATTATGTATACACTCTTTTCCACAAAATGTTGTCTGTGATGTATATTTAGTTATGCTTTCCTAGTTTTGAAAACTTGCTTGTAAAGTTACGACAATTTTAACAATGACATAAACAAAATCTTCCGCCAATACAACTTGACTATAAAACATTTTTTAAAACATTAACCAAATATGACTTGATTTTGCAATGACAGTTAGTGTGAAACAAAATTGACTGGATTATTGTAACTTAAAATCTCGCTAATGTTGATATGTTTTCAATCAGATATATTTTCCGGTCAATTGTCCTTTTTCATTACGTAACGATCTCGCACTTATTACTAAAATATGTTATTGTTTACGAGGCGCATTGATTTTTTAGCATTGGAACTTGTCAGAAAATTACCGCTGTTCCGCTTTCCCGATATGTTTTTATGAGTTACAATTTCCGAAAACTTATGCGAAAGAAGCTAGTTTTATTGTCATTTTTGACATATATGTATATGTAAATATAAATATGAGAGGCACATCCAGGATTTTGTCTTGGTAGACAAGACGCGAAATCTAAAATGGGGTTCATCACCTCAACTTACATCGTAATATCGCTTATGATTCAAACAGATCCGGATGGATTGCATCGTCGCATTCCAAAATTTGGAGGACTATTGACAAAAAATTTATTGGTGTCAATGATATATATATGGATAACAGTATATTTTTGTTGCATTAATTATTTTATCCTCCCAAATAGATGCTCATAGATACTTGTCGAACCCTATGGGAGATCACTTTTGTCTTGGACTACTGTTTTCTATCTAACCATAGTCAGATATCGCCACTCCAAATATTTTTTTATTTCCGAGCCCTTTCACCAATAATCTGCGCAATTGGTGATCATGTTCCAGTGTGATAGTTGTCGGCATTTATGAAGACATCGATGTTGCAACTAGTGGATTGTCCTTCTCAAGATTAAGTTCTATCTCTGGACTGATTTTATGTTCGAACAGTAACGTGAAAAGTCCAAACACGAAGTTGTGTCAAAAATTATTTTTATATACTTACATGCTCAAGGTTCCGACGCCCAAAGGAGGATACCGTGCGCTTCGGGCTTCATTGGCGGAGTGTCGTTGGGCATCCCCAAAATGATCAAACGCTTGACAGAGAAGGTCGTCAGGGGGATAAATGTGTGGAACTTGTAGAACTCAAAATTTTTTAGAATTTTTGCCTATTTGCCCCCGATTTTTGCCAATTATCCGCCAATTTTTGGTTTATTTTCCACGTTTAGCCTATTTTCTCATTTTTTGCCTATTGTTGTGCTTCGACGGGCTCACGGGGGTCGGAATACCGCCCAGGTGAATCGGCGCACCCCTAGTCCCGAGGAGGTTCGAGCCTCAGTATATAACTCACCGGCTCTTCTCACCCTATCAGCATGTATGGCTGTATGACAGTAATACGTGGCATGTATTTGGTAAAGATATGCTTTATGCACGACTAAACTTTTAAAATGACCCCGTTGGCCATCCTATTTTGTCAAAGCCGATATGGAATCAAAAACCATTGTTACGGAACAAACAGGGAATTTGGCACGGTTTTTCGCTAACCAAAATTAGACAAAGTGGAATCCAACTGCCAGTAATTACTGCCTCGGAACAGAATTTTGGCGATTTCTTACTAATAGAAAACGGTTCACTACTAATTAGAACATTGACTAATTCAGGATTCGCTTTTGTTGGCCAACACGAACGTGTTTAACATTTTTAGTTTTGCGAACATTACCATATCAAATGAAATTGAATAAATTTTTGTTCACAAAACGAGTTAATTTTTGTGTAAATGTTCAAGTGTTCGCGAACAAACAATTTTCATATTTTAAATTTTCAACAAATTTGTGCAATAATTATATTATTAACTTGGAATCATGGTCGAATTCGATATAGAAAAGAACTAGTTCGCGAACAATATCACCCATAAAATGTTCACAAATACATTGTAGATTCAAACACACAAACACAATTAATAAGTCATTATCTCCAACGCAACTTTAATTTTAAAAAGCAAATGTTCGCAAACATTTGATGCTTGGCGATTTTAATCATACATGCTCATAGTGATGTCGCTTGCGTATTTCTCTAACAAAATAATCTAAATTTATTTAAGAACTAGGATTGTGTTCGCGAACAAATTTTATTTTTTATACGTTTGCGTTCACGACCAAGTTTAAAAATTCTTTATTTCAAATGTCGAACAACATGTTTAAAATAGTTTTCATCGCTGAGTTATTGTACCTCATGTGTCGAGCGATGCCTCCCTGTAACACTGTTCACGACTAAAACGCACGAATTTAAAACTTACTAAAACATGTTTTCAACAATTTGTGGATTTCATTAACGAATTTTCGAACCAAAAATTACCCATTTCAGACCACCTTACAGCTGTTCTTAAATGGCTTTTACTACATATGCAATCACAAAGAAGCGGTTCTGTTGCAAAAAATATGGCAATTTTAAAAATAGGATGGTAGGCAGGGTCATTTTAAGTTTAGTCGAGCATTAATATTAGAAAAACTGTACCACTTTAGAGCAGAAAAATAATTATTAAATATCTTACACTGCCCAATAAAAACAATTTGCACACAGTTTCTTACACTGTTTGCGATAAGAAAGCTAAACAAGTTAAACTAGTGTTTGGTGTAGAGAAAACACAGTGTTAGAGTAATCGAAGATAACTTATTTAGCACAAGGACTAAGATAAAGATAGATTGAGATGCATACATATTTCATCATATGTGCTAAGTTTCAGATGGTAATATCAGATATGATACGATCGTTTTTTTCAATCTTTCCCTAAGAATTGCGGATGGTACATCAAGGTTTATTGGGGTAGCTCGCAACTCTTGCGAAGTTTTCGACTACATCCAATGTTTTTTGTATATCGATTGGTCATCAGTACCGCATTTATGTAAACCGCACTGAAGAGCTGAGCCGAAACGAGGTAAAATAAAGGCAATCAGGTGATGGGTTAAGAAGGTATTGCCAGTTATGTTAATTGCTAACACAAAGGCTAAGCCAAAAGTCTTAGCGTAAGCCTATATCGTTAACCCATGAACCGATTACAGTCATTTAACAAAGTTAAAGTAACTTCGAATGATATACAAAATTTTTCAAAAATTTTGTGTACCGAGGGGCGCTGGGAACACTACCAACAGAAAAATTATGTAATCATAAAACTAGCCAAAAACATATAAACCAGCTTGTCGAGCTCAGTCGAATGATACCAAAATTATCGAGGTATCTTCAAAATTGACGAATTTCAGCATGGTTAGGGTAGGCTATAGGAAAAGACCCAAAAATTGCACCCTTATTCTATACACCACAGGTTGAGTGGAATTTATCCAATATGCTGCTAGCACCTATCTGAACAGATATTTACAAAACATCACTTCCCTGTCATGATGTATTATTAATAGTAAGACTAAACATGTAAAAGACTGTCACAGGCCCTTGGGCTTTTACATTTACAATATGATTATATGACCGTATTTATTCTAAGTGTGAGTTCAAACATTCCTAAGCTCAATATTCTCACCAACATTTGTACAAGGCGACGAAGCTGTTCCACACAAGAGTAGATTTGATATTCAAATTTGCCTATTATCGTATATTTCATGTTTTGCTCTTGAATGTCAAATTTATGATATCCAGTTAAATGCTTGCGAAAGTTGTAACTTTAACATAGTGAGATGTTGGTTATTATTGTTATTATTAGTGAAATTATAAGCCTTTGTTAATTATTCCGGTCAGTTAGTTTAATAAAATAAATATTTCACGAGTTCTCAAAACGGGATAACCAGCTATTTGCCTTTTAGGCTTTATTAACTACTAAATCTTTGCGTCTGATTTCAGATTAAAATGCTGTTAGGTTTCCGTTTCGGAAATGTTTATAGTGTTTAAATAAAATACAACAGTTTGATTTTATGATCATGACCAAAATTAATAATAACATTAAGCATAAAATTTTAATTATATATTGTTACGGGCAATCCAAATGAATTCCATGAAATTACTAATCAAACATTAAAACCGAACGGTTAATAAAAAAATTCACAGCAAATTCTTGGGTACTACAGAGAACCCACAAATTGTGTTGCTTCGGAAAATTTTTACGCCCACTAATCTTCTGGCTGCTAGTCGTATAAAATGGCGATTACTCGGGAATCTGAAAACTGGTAGGTTTTAATAAATTGCATGCACCAAGTAATTTTATAGGTGCTTTCTTGACCCAGTAATTGTTATTTTCCAGAGACAAATTTTATTCCCCTTCACTTATGAAGTGGACAATGTGTGTATTACTTTATTAACCACGTCCATCTGCAGCTAACCTTCAGAATCGTTAGCAGAAGCTTCGTTCAGGCATAAATCGTGGATTCCGAAGTTTTTGTTGCCGCACGGCATAATGTTATAACAAATCTAATTGTGTGACTAAGGCAAAAAACTGTATGTTGATTTCGCTTTAGTAAGCGTGCATACTTGCTTGTATATGTGGTATTGACAAAGATTTTGTGCAGTTGGTTGGACTTGCTTTGAATTAGACATTTCAGTGCTGTATAACAAATATAATATATCTTTTTAGACCTAGTGGCACCTAGGGTTTTAGTAGTGAAACTAGGTCTCTCATTATAAAGCATGTATAATGGTGTTGCGCCGAGTAATGAAACGTTGATGCCAGGAAACTTTTAGATAGTATCTAAATGTTAGAAATGTGACCAAAGTTTATTAATGCTAGAGTCGCTGGATCAAATATCTCTTCAGTCGAAATTTTGTGACGCCCTGAGTTATCATAGTAAGTAACTGAGAGTACTGTTACATCGCAAAGAGATAGATGATACATGCTATTTTAGTAAATACCCTTTATTTTATATCTTAGTTTGTGATTGTAGTATATAGCAGCCCAAAACACCAGTTGTTGTTGCATGTCTCAGTAAATCCTTAGGCCGTGGATCCGAATTCCAGGTTTATAGTTTTTATGACACTAAGAGCTATCATGGCGCTGGCCCATGTCAACTTTAGGGGCCGGACGTTATAGCGTTATAAAAAGGAACAGCTTAGAGCGGGGGTTCGGGGGGCGGTAGCCCCCCGACTTATGCTTAGGCTTAGTATATGTCTCATATAAGTGCCTAGCTTAGGCTAAGACTAAGGCTTACGCTTAATATATCAAGAACGGCATGGCATGCATTATACTTCGGTCCCTAAACTTGACATGGGCCATGGCGCTTATCAATACTTTGAACGGGCAAAGTACTTTTGCAATTTGAAAAGTCTGTAGAATTGGCAAAATGCTGTTTAGACTTGTAGGCATAAAGTTTGGATATACATCAGCATATTGAAAGCATTCAAAATAGGAAGTTTAAAAATTGAAAGCGTCGATAGCAAAAGTTGACTCAGCATATTATGAGCTAAATCTTGAACCGGACAAACAAATAGTTTTGTGCGAAGTAATAGATATCTTATTTCATAAAATTTATTTGTAACAGAAAAAGCAACTTTCACACTAATCAAATACAATTGCTTGGCACATGGTTGATGACCATCGCTTTTTTGATACTTCAGAATTTAGTCAAAAAATGTTTTTCTATTGCAAGGTACATATTTTCACAACTAGTAATCTGGCTAACATATATCTTTTTGTTTTTTACTTATTTTGATTCTATGATTTCTTTTTAATGAAAAACGCTTAGCATTGATCCACTTTTCTCAATTTGACCAGGGAAAAATACTTTTAATAATTTAACATCAAAAATTAAAAATCGCGTTACCATTTCCTCACAAGAAACTAGCATTTCATATTGCTCTTCATTTGAAGCCTTCGCTTCTTCGTCCTGCCTGCCATTCACTACGACTGCTTGACAGAATAAAAATTAATGACAGTCTTCAGCCGTTATTATCATACTGGGGTTGCATTAGATGGTGTTTCGTCTGATCAAATTTTTTAACAGTCGGGCCTATCTGCAGCATTTTTCACATGCGACTACTCTAGCTCTACAATTCCATCCGGATTTCCGGAGTCTGGGAAGTACCAATTTTGTTTTATGTTTTTTGTGTCTGTCCTAATAAAACTACAAATTATTATTTTTCTAGTTTTAGGAATTATTGGTTTTAAGCGTTTGGAAACTGTTTTTTTTTGATTGAATCAACTATTTGCTGGTACGAAATACAGAAGTTATGGTGGAAATATTTTATACTTTTAACAAGTCACTTTATGATGCCATACAGCGTGTTTTTAGTAACCGGACAAATCGAGCCAGCGCCGTTATCGAACCACTGTAGGATCGGTGAGACGCGAACCACTATCGGATACGCGAAACATTGAGCTCCTTAAAGCTCTTGCTAAGTTCCTTAATGAACCCTGCAAAGTCAGCGAATAAAAACATGTGGGCAAACATAGTTTGCACAACGCATTGCGATATGAAGTGATGCCGATTGGCAGAGCTGGGCACAAAAGGGTTAATATCTGTTATGTAAAACAAATTACGCTAGGTAAACATACACAAAGATAAAATTACAACCTAAAGCGGATCTGGTCATGTGATTTCTGACCACAGGCGAAGTCAGGTTTAAAAATGCCGCTCTTAGGAAATAACGGAAACTGAAAACGAGTTTTTGTTTGTTTCTAGTAATAATAAGTCTGATTAGAAGTTTCATAAAGAATTACTATCTACCATAACACGATATATAACGGTATGTGAAAAAAATGAAAAATAATACTGTGGACATAAGATGTTCACTGGAAAGATGTCTTTAACAATACGGATGTCCGGTGGCTATATAATTTAACTGTATGTAAACAAATAAATATTTCCCAAAACGGTAGCTCGAATTTTTATTAATAAATCAAAATGTTGCAGTCAAAAACGAAAACTGGCTCATTGACACTTGCTAAAACAAAACAGAGCGTTGTCTTTGTCGAAATAACAGCGAATCAGGAAAGTTGATACACATTAAGCTCTAATTTCGCAATGTATAACCTAAATCGCATGATATGACGTTTGAATTATTTTAGACCAAAATAATTTGATTCTAAAAAGTAAGACTTAATAATTATAATTGAAGTTGAGCATGCTGGAATGAATGATGAGATATATATCACAGGTTATAGGAGAAGAGAATAACCTCCCTATTTTTAAAAATTGAAACGATGTTCACAGTTCAAGGTTTAAATGCAAATTATTCAGTTAGAATTCTAAAAAATGTAGACTTTTCATGACAATTGAAAGATTCTATGCAGCTGGAACGGTTGCTTGCATGAAAATTGACAATACACATAATACTTCATTGAACACAATATTAATATCGTGATACAAAACCTCATAGAAACAAAATCAATTTGCTGTTAAGGCTAATTTTAAACGCAAAACTTTTGAATTTTTGTTAAAAGCGGAAGGGGGAAAGTTCGAAATATTTAGGGTTTCGTTGATAGAAGAAGCACATTCTGTTATAATTAATGCATCATTTACAATAAGATGCATGCGTATAGTCGTAATTATGTCACGCGTTCAAATGGTCTAGCTGCTATGTCACGCATACGGTCCTGCTCGACTATTAAAATTTTGAATAGCCTAGCTATGCTATGAATTTGTCATCGATTGTCAAGAAGGACTATTGGTTTGTCACGAGGCGTTCAGTGAGCCCTATAACTTAAGCCAGGGACTACTGAGTCCGCGAACATCACGTTTTACTATATGTATCTAAATAATGCCCCAACAGAGGCATACAGCCTAGAACGTTAATTGTATATATTATAACGAACATATAACTTATAATTAGTGTGAAAATACTATAGAACAAAATGCTATTACACTAAGCACAATACTAAATAAAATTTCTCAATTGATAGTTCAGCCGGACGCTCCGTTTGTCACACAGAGCCTAGCTAAGCTCCCTGTTTGTCACATTAAGATTAGCTAAGCTATAAAAATGTACCGTAGTAGTCCAGCTAAGCTATAGTTCATCCGAACTAGTTGAGTTGGAGGCGTGACATAATTTGCTGTACCTGTCGGGTTTATAACGACTTTCATTAGATTCGTATCAAAACAGTACGATGGTAGAATATCTTAATCTGCAAATTTGACAAAAGCCAAGAAGAGTGTCAATAAAAAGAACGCTGCGAATGTTAATAAATTTTTATTCCGAATAAGATTTCTGTTTTATGAATCGAACATAAGCACTTCAAGCACCAAATAAATTAAAATCACTTCTCTAGGCCAATCAAGCATCGCTCTTGATGCTGATCTAGAAACCATAGCGCCCATTATTATTACCAAAATAATTCGCAATCACTCATATCGTCGGCACTGCTGTGTTCTATAAATCTAGTGGTATCCCACTTTACCACAGAGTATTTGGAATCTGGAAAATCTGAAGTTGAAGGGTGTAAGCTATATACAGATTGTGCCGTTTTCGCTATACCAAATCTGGGCCTTAGCCTCACTCCAAGCTAACATCATTATATGAACCTTACACTAAGCCTAAGACTAAGTCAAGGATTGTTGTCTTCCGAACCGCCCATACAAAGCTGAACTAAATGGTTACGTTACGACCCTCAGCTTTACCATCATCCAAGATTTGAATATAAAATAATTGCAGCTGTAACACCACAAACCACGTCATCCATACCTAGGCCATTTATAAAAGTTCTATAAGTGAAACTTTTATGAAAAAATCTAATTACTGTCAACAGCACCAGAACTAAAGAAGAAAAACCAATGCTTTGTTTTCGACAGTAAACGAATGACGACGTCTCTTCAATTTGTATGTGTTTTTCATAAACATTGTGAATGATGCTTATTATTTTATGTAATATATTTAATTCAAGTATATATAACTACAACTGAAATCATCTAATATAAATTTCTGTGAAGACCATAAAGAAGTTATTAGCATTCATTTGCCATAGCTATCATGTTGTGACTTGTGGAAGGCTGCTATCATGCTATATGTAGCTGCTGTTTTGTGTAGCATCGCACAATTTGATTGCAATCTAACCTTTTTCTCAATCTCAACGATCGACTCTCATGAATAAGTTTCTGTAGGTAGTTTTAGGACACCTGGAATGAATTATTCGAATATACGTGTTTTGAGAAATCAATACGACTAATCCACATGCTTCCCACAGTGGAACACAGTTTTCCAATGAATCGATAGCCCACAGTGACGTAAAAACCATGCATTTTAACATATAAAGTGCTATGTTTACCCGCTAAGAGCATCGGATTGTACGCAGATAATAATTTGTGCGCACTGCAGTTTTAACTAAAAGGATCGCCTTTTTAGATAGATATAGATGTGTTTCAGAAGGACAAAACAATCATTTAACACAACGCTTTTAAATAAAATTACAACGTCAAAGAAAAGCAGTTAATACGAACCGTCAGCGAAAAGATATATCTCGTCAGTGCGCTGCAATTGCTACTAAAAACATGGTAGTAAAAGTTTTTCATAGATATTTGTTACAAACTGACAGCAGCGACAAGGAGCTCGACAAATAGTAGGGGGCTGAGCCGCTTCCCTTGGCCCCCGTAGCTACGGGTCTGACTGCTGTACACATATAGTCTAAATATAAATGCATAAAGCAAATTGCAGCACCATTAATCGAACGTAACATATGAAGATACACATAACGTGAACATGGCATCATTTAGGGAATTGGCGAGTTTAACTTTATTTTGTCAAGATACATAGTAAAAAGAGCAATTTATAGGTATGACTTCTTTTATATGCAACAACAATATCAGCTAAATAGCTTCCCTCGTTACAAAGTTTCAATCCAAGACAACTAAATTTTACTGCTTTATTTTGGTCAAACGGGAGGAATGCTCAACCACGGTTCGTTACGACAGTTGGTGCGTATGCATATACGTTTATAGGTAAAAGCTTGAGATTTTCACAACAAAAAGCTTAGTCACCTCCTTAAATTATTCCCAGAGTTATAGATATTGCAAGCTTTCTTGCAGTGATTCATGCAGTTATACACTATATACCCTTACAATCCATTAAATGGTAAACTTTTGTGAGCTAGATGATAAGTGTAGCAAAAACGTCTTTTGAGTGAGGCGCTGGTGATTAATGACTCAAAATTAAACCCTCCTTGATTTGCAGTACAATGGTGTTGTAAATGTTTACTATTTTCCTTGCATCATGATTCCTCGAGCAATCGGATGTACCATGCACAGCCAGACAAAAATAGAAAACAGTATCGCAGCCTGACGGCTGTTACAAAATACCGGGCTAATACAACAAAGAATGCTTGGAATTTAATCATAACCAAGCTTGACTTTTTGACACACATTATTACCAGACACACGATCACAGAATTTAATTCGGGTAGCATTCACACATTGTGACGGACAAATCAATACATCAATCTGACGTTGGCAATTTGAAAATCTTCTTTTAGTAGCGATAAGCTAGGAGCACACCCTTCCCCGCATGGCAACACCCCTAATTAGCTGACACAACCTATTTGATACGCTAGATTTCCACTTATATTTAAAATGCTATTTTTAGGAAACGTACTAATATTATTAGTAAACGTTGGGCTTTGTTTTTGTTTTCACAGCTGCTGCATAAACATCATTAGTAGTATAAAAAAGCAGGTGCTCCGTACAAAGGAACTAGGTGCTTGCAATGACTAAATATGCAATTTCTCAACATTTTTCATGATCTTTAAGAGAATATAACTTTTTTCTGGTAAACCTGAGAGCAAAGAAGGTTGAACAGGGCGCCAAATTGGAATATTTTGTTAAAGTTGGTGGACTTTACCTTTTTTATTTGAATCAGTTTGAGAAAACAGTATAGGCATTTTCGCCCTAACGAAAATGTAGAACCTAATTTTAGTATAGAGTTTTTGAAATCAATTTACATATCTGGAGTAGGAAGCGATTTCTTAGATGCGTCCAACAAAATTAGGGTTACATAAACTCTCAATAGAAACTGGAGTTTGTAAAACATTTCTCGATTACTATATTGTGAGGACATTTTCCCACAAACTTGTTTATAAAAGTACTGTTGAAGCGTCGCACACCACTGTATGTATATAATAACTCCATTTCACCTGTTCTTACTCTACTTTTGACCAACAAAATATCGGATTTCCGTTTGTCAAAAACGAATAAATGTATTGCGTATTTGTTTTTATGTTTGCATGCGACGTTACAATATATATTAAAGAATATGTTATTTATGAACCGATTAATAAATAGTCATGATCTGGAGACTATCGGTTTATCGCAGTTGTTCATATTATAATTATTTTTTTATTTTATGCATATAATTTCTAATACTAATCTAAACATGGAGGGGTGTTGATATTTCATTAATCGTTTAGTTATACTAAAAATAAAGCAGCTATAACGTTTGAATTTTTATGTAAGTGACAAGTGCATTAAATAAAAAATATAAGTTTATCATTGAAATTGCGAAAAAACCTTCGACAAGCTTCATGAACCGCAAAACTTCTAAAAATATATATTATTGCGGTTCTCATTTTTCGAACATTATATATATTTATTCTGATAGGATTCTTATGGTATTTAATTGATTGCGTATTAGCGATTAAAATGTAGTTCTAAATTACTTTCCATAAGCAGTGGTTAAAGCCACTAACAGTTGGCCCACAACCTATCATAGCTTTTAATATTAAATAATCAGTTGAAATCCTAGGATAAACAGTCCAAATTGTTTCAGTCATCGTATTCACGGGAACTACTCTTGATTTCCGTAACGATCACTACATAATGTTAAGCACGAACTTTAAAAATTCGGAATTTGGGACAGAAAACGTTACTTAAAATTAAAACGCCACTATTAAGTCGAATTCTTTGTAGGTCCAATCAGCTCGACTTACTATTAGCATGAGCTCAGGATAATTTCTTGAAAAGACTTCTAAATACCTTGTAAATATATCCGGCATACCGCGATCCATTTCGACCTTATCGCACTGGTTCTGGTGAGTAACCACATATTTTTGCGGAGTACTGGTATATTAAATAAAAATTTGTTCTAACCCCCAATTTTCAGTTGTCGTTCCAAAAATATATATAATATTGCCTTAGTCCGCCTTTCTGGGTTTTTGGGATATAACGATCACACTTCACCAAAACAGGCGTATAACGATCACACTCCACCAAATAAGGTGGGGGGCGGTGTTGAAACAATTTTTATCTACGATACCATGCCACCCAAAAGCAAGGAGTTACCTCCCTCAGAACTAGGGGATTGTAAGGTCACACCGGAGGTGTTTACTTTGTGATTTCAGCGAGTGTCACAGTTTTCTTAAGAAATTATAATAAACTCTTGCTATTACCCAAAATACCAACTCATTTCCGAGTACGATTTCAAATTCGCAGTGGTACAAACTTCTTTTGTGGGCTAAAAACATATCTTGGAGATGGTATACTATCTTTTAACTGAAAAATGTTGCATATAAAGACACAAATATATCTTTTAAGCGAGAATCATTCTGAACTACCAGCATGTCTCATATCAACAAACTGCCGCAGCATAGATTCCATATGGCGATTTACATCTTCTAGGAGGGTTCACAATATATATGTTTCTTAACGAAGCCTGACAGCCAACATACCCGCGCAATAATTCTACTATGCCAAAGTCATATTGATTTGCTGTTTATACGGTAATAATCGCAAATTTTGGTTTTTATCGCATGAACCAAATGTATCTTATCAAACAAGATTTAGTCCAAAATGTTAACATATACAACGTACGGAAACAATACGTATACCGTTTTCGAACTCGTGCATATTTGTGTAAAGGTAACGCCACCGCTGCTAGTCCGGTACAATTATATGATGGCTGTTTTCCTGCCTCATACGACCTCGCAATTTTTAATGCAACTCACATCATGACCTAATATCCTCGAACCTTGAGATGGTCTTCCACACCTATAACCCCCAGCTGATCTCTTGCACTATGTGCTGAAATGCGCACCGAGAAATCTCACATAAATATGTGCATGATCACTTTCAATATCATCAATATAAAACAATTATTGTCACAAGAGCTCGTTTGTATCCGGACTACAAATGTACACAAGTCAAATATTTAAGAGTTGCAAATCGACGAACCTTCTTTGATTTGTAGTGTAATTAAGACTTTTCGCATTTTTCCAGCCAATTTTGTATTTGACCTCATATAAATATATGAGATAAAGGGGCGCGGTACCATTAACGACTGCTACTGTCGGCCCGAGAGAAAAGAACTATGCATCACAGTTTAGGAAGACATGTGTATTTCATCTCAAGCTATAGACTTTGACATTCGCAGTGATATTGGCAGAGGAACATTGTTTTATAACACTGGATCAATCAATTCTCAGGTAATGATTCACCAATTCGCTCTAAGCATAACTTTAATTTCAAATACGAAACACTTTTTCTTATTATAACAGTACAATTTCTGTAAGTTATGTATACAATTGACCGTTTGAGTATCGAGTCACCTAAATACAATGGTCACTTAAATGGTATCTTGAATGGTGTCAAAGGAAGTTTGTTTGGAATATTAATGCTATATATGAGGAAACGGTAATATTTTAAACCTGATTTGATGTAAACTTTTCATCGTGGTTCAATTCAGTATTCGTTAGATTTGACTTTTGCGATAACAAGCCTTTATACTCAACGCATGTTACGTGGTTTGTTAAGACCATAGTTTATTTCGAAGAACTACTTTGAAATCATTACGATACAGCACAACATAATATAAATATATATTTTCAATTTAAATGTTAGTGAACTCAAGTTTTAGGCGCAGAAAATTAATAACCGCTGCTCTAATAGGCGTATCTTCCCAAATTGTATTCGCCGTTTACGTTATTTTTTCTATTTTTAACCATTAATGGATTTATCGTCTGCCTTTATAATTATATTGTCTAAGCATACTAGATCTAGATACTACGAAGGGACCGTTGAGAGTGTAAAAGTTTGGATTCATATACCTAAAGCCTGTTATATTGTGATCTATGATCTTACAGTTCTGCTCGTTAATATTTGTGAACCTGCATAGTCTCGTCTTTGGCGTATAAATTCATAGTTTATGTATTTAAATCAATAGAATAAACATCATTTTCTGTCATGTTAGTCCCATAATGATTTAATATTTTTGCAGCATCACGTATCTGCTTGAAACAACAAACGATTCCAAATGTGAAAATTCAGGGTACCAGCGCCAGTTGAACACCTACCTTGTCGATTGGTAGTCAACACGCTAGATCACTCGACCACGTGTTAATAGGCATGTCTGCATTGCATTGCGTGTAATACGAACTTTGGGTCGCGGTTTTCAATGAGCTTTCAAACATTGCAGATACTCTAATCCTAATGATTTAGAGCGGGTAGAACGTAATTAATAGCAATAAACCGCACCAAAGTAACAATAATAAACAGAGAAAGCTAGGTACACGAATTGTGGGGCTACAGCCAGCAAAATCGTTACACTAAAACTACACTTTTGAAAAGACGATCACCATCACCGTTTATAACCCAGCCCATGCGTCTTTCTAGTTTGCTCAACCACTCAAAAATCATAACGATTGCTACAGCAGTTGTTTAGTTTACTCAAAATTTACGCATCAGCAGAGAAACAATTAATATGATGGTATACTATAACTCGTATGGATGCTATAACCTAGGGTGTAATCCAACTGTTATAATAGAAATCTATGCTAATCCGCTCTCAAAGCAAATTTACCAGTACAATATTCTTGCAATTATGTATACGAGTGGGGATGAATGTATGCCAATATTAATCATCATTGTAGGCGATAGTTACTTGTTTTTGGATCCAGTGAAAATCGGTACAGAGTGTATTTTAGAGCTTCAGAAACAGTCTGTTCCGTACAAAATAAGTAACGTGTATTGTAGATAGAAGTATAGGTACACATAAGTGGCAGGGAGGTTACCCTTTAAGGGTCGGATCTCTCATACGTTATATTTCCCTCTGGAGTTCCGCGTCCTCCTTCTTATTTGCTAAAGCGCGTTTTACAATTTTAGCCATTTTAAGCAAAATTACAAAAATTTTAAGGGAAAATTGCAAAACATGTGAAAACTGGGAACATTGTGGAAAATTTTTGGGTAGTTTCCTCGAGTGCTACCCCCACCGCCCACTCTTTTTGTCTATCCCGATGGAGCCATCTTCACCCGAAGCCGGTGGACCTTAGGCACCCATGGCTTAGGGCATCCGAATGAGCTGGTTGCATACAAAATAATTATAGTATGTGATGTAGTGTAGACTAGTGCATTCAAAAAAACCTGTTGCATATAAAGTTAATATAAGTATGATTATGGGCAGGTTATGCGGCGTTTACGTCATAAATTACAGAGTATTAGGAACTTTTGACCATTTGATCGACATGCCCATATCCATTATATGGTTTATTCGACACCATATTTTTGGGTTGATATTTTAGGACAAAATACGGTGTTCACTGCAACGTGAAATTTTTGACAATGTTATAGTGTGTCAGCTACACTATTCTGTTATTTACACCCCTGCATCGCGCTACCATTTGTTATTTTATAAAAAATGTTCCTAAAATTTATAACTAGTAACTCGCAAGATAGGCTGAAGCGGTTGCATCAAGTCGTCATTTTGTGTAATCATTTGCGTTTGAGGTACATACAACACTAAAACCTCAGCAACCCTGATCCCGTTGTACACCCTAAAGCGCCACCGACCTAAACCATTCGTAAATAACTGATATACCACGAAATATTCGCGCTAGTCTCTAGATAACACCCGAACCATCATATCCAGCGTACCAAAAAACTATTTATAAGAACATTCTTCTTGCTCTGTACGCAATTCATAAGTAATATACTGAAGACGTACTACATAATATATTCAATGACCCTAATCCCATTGAAAACATCTCACATGGTATGAAATATTCGTTCAAGTCTCTAAATAACCAAACATCGAATTCAGCGTTCCGAAAAACGTATATATCATCCTTGGCTCCCTGCACGCAATGCATAACTAAAAAAAACTCGCTACATTTTGGAAATAGTAAAATCCTTGAAACCCCATGAAAAGGTATAATATATTCAAACAAGATAACAAAACCATCGCATTCAGCGAGCTTTATAACCAAATACGCACTTATTGTAAGGTATAAACAAGCAATAACATCGAAATTTTAAAAAATGGCAAAGGTTTAATGAACCATATTCGGTCCCAGTGCCCCAAACAGTGATCTCACAAAAGGATCATGGTCAGCAAAGTTGCAGATATCGATGTGCTAATTCTCATTGTGTGTCTCTGTTTCGATATGAAGCCTGCGTCGCGAGATATGGGCTGCGAAAGCTGGCACCCGTTTGGCAATATTTGGCTAAGAATTCTTAAAAATCTGTTTTTTGGCATTTTGACCCTAAAGATGGGATCAGAACTGTTCGAGCACAACAAAAGGGCGCACCATTATTACTTTTGCTATCGAATAAAATTTTTGACGAAATCCATCCACCTGAAGATAAGTTGTGAATGAGAAAAACAAACAGAAAAGAACTTTTCATTATTTTTGTCCCTGGCGGCCTCAGTGGAAACTCGGCTCGCTAGAACGAAGGGCTTTTGAACTGTATGGTGTAGACTATTCGCAGGCAAAACTTTCACATCGTGGTTCTTAAGTAATGTAAAAGGCGCATCAGAGCTTTCCAAAATAGTTACAGGTAGTGCACTACGGCATCCGCAAATAGTTACAGTGTAATAGGTTTACATTACGATGAAGTAATCGATTCCTAGATTCAGAAGCATTTGCATCATATGCGTACCAAATATAAATAAAGGTCAATAATACATTCACAGGATAAATAACTAATGTAAGAAGATAGTAATTTAATAAATATACAAATATATAATAAAGATATATAGTAAATAATTATAATTAAAATTACAAGTACCAATAATATAATTAAACACTATAATTAAAATTATCAGTGTGTAGAATTAATTATATACTATACGCGTACCATGTACCGATACTGCTATTGCAAATGCAATTATTGGTGATTTAATGAGGAATGAAAGTTTATCCTTGAGTCTTCTTTATTTGTTGCGTCTTAATAAAATGAAATCTTCAATTTTCGTAAGGAATAAAAAGATATTCTTTTGTGTAACCTTCCATGTAATTAGACCTACCGAGAGGCCATGTCCATGCCCTTCAATACGAGTATGATAATTATCACAAGCCACATTTGTCTCATTTTTATTGTGGGGGACAAACATATTTACATGTGTGATAACCTCAGTTTTGTTGAGTCTCCTTATTAGCGTTTGAACTGCTATACTTAACTTTTGTTCTTTTCCCCCAACTTTTGTTTTACATTTGTAATTTTGTTTAATATTTGGAATAAAATTTAGGTGATGAGACAGAAGTTGGATCTTTGTCTTACGAACCTCTCTCCAATTTTTTATTCATCCAAAAATGGGTGGAGTCGTCTCACAGCTGATGTAATGTAATATGACATATATGTCTACATTTAAGGATCCAGGGCCGCCGCTAGGATGTCCGAGGCCCCCCCAGCAGGCTGCGAGGCCCCCAGCAGGCTGCGAGGCACCTATCAAATTTCTTAACTAATGTAATCGTTTTCCAGTACACTTACCTTATACTCTAAAAATTTGCAAAGACCGTGTACCCTTAAATTTGAGAGCTGTTCCTTAAATTAAGATAGTATGCATGGTCATAATTTTATAAACAGTCTTTGCAATATTTTAAAAGCATCCTTATAGCCTGCTCCTTTGTACGTTTGCGCTTTGAAGCACCACTTTCGAATACCATAATTTCATTTCACGAACACATATTTCATATATCAAAATTTAATATTATTATGCCTAAATTATAACAAAATTACTAATACTAATATTTATTTTAACCGTCAAGACTTATCACGTAGATAACACCGGAATATAACCAGGGGCCTCAAGGCCTCTACTAGTTTATTTTACACCAAATGCTATACATTAGTTGCATAGACGCTGACCTAAATAAATTTTCGTGTATGTCCGTAAAACAGGCGCCCAGTAAAAACACTAACTTTGAACCACGGAACGGTTAAAATCATACTCACGATTAGGCTTCTAAACTCTGAGGTTACCTTTGTATATCGTGTACATTTACTTTGCGAAAGGTGCTTGAGGTTGTGCTGCGGCTCCCAACTTTTTCAACTTTTCACCCAGAGGCCATGAGATGAGGCCCCTGTAAGGCGCGAGGCCCCTGCAAGGGGCGAGGCCCCCCTAGGAGGGTAGGGGGGTGCTAACGGCGGCTCTGTAAGGATCTATCATGCACCCACCATTTTACGTTGTACAATTTTCTTTGTTAATATTTAGTTACCGCGATGTATTTAAGCTACATTTATTTGTTACGCTATAAGCTGTTTATCGCTGTGGAACCGATGGCGTTTATGATTATACAGGGCATGAGTGGATATAAATAATACAGTTGCCTCTAAAAGTTCTCGAAATAAATTTATTCTACTAATATTCTACTAATAATAATCAGATTACTCGCTCAAAATAGCACGACCTTTAGCTGTCAATATTTACCATTTCAGGCTACCTAAAAATAGGCAAAGATGAGGTACTATGAAATATCGGAGTTTCAAACAATATTTATTTTGGCTTTTGGATACTTTGAGAAATATTATGCAGAGAGAGTGTATAAATTCAGCATTACCTTTATAAGCCACCAGTAGTGTTTTGCTTATGTCATTGAACTATTGGTCCTCATTTCTGCTGGGACGCTTTTTTCTAAAAAGGAACGAAACTAAAAGCGTGTCAATAAGCTCCACACTAACCTTAATTTTCTACGGTCCTACACGTTTCTACACTACTTTAGTATTAATCCTTTCGTTCCCGAATTAATTGGTTCGTCACGATATGTTTGACAAGCTCAAGCCGGTGCTAAATAACAAAACAGGGTTGTACTGTAGCAAGCGGCGCACACAAATCACTGAGTTACCTATCCGCTGTTGATTAGTGCCATGCGTAAGGAGCGAGTGACAACGCACAAGAAACTTAACACAACATGAAACAATATGAGTTTGGTCAATTTGTACCCAGTAGGCATAAAATGGTAAACCTTAATAGTTTCTTAGAAAAAGTTCTATTTCAAAGCTTGTGTTTTGTGGTCAAACTGGTTTTAACAATAGTTAGACTGCGACAGCAGACTACAAATTAGTGGCTTATTTACTTACGTTTCCTTGATTGTTAATATATTTATGCATAAAC
This sequence comes from Trileptium ribeirensis, assembly GCA_030248225.1. Taxonomy (NCBI): domain Eukaryota; kingdom Metazoa; phylum Nematoda; class Enoplea; order Enoplida; family Thoracostomopsidae; genus Trileptium; species Trileptium ribeirensis. The sequence continues at coordinate 24,641 of JASANE010004707.1, forward strand.
TCAAATTTGAAACATTATATCTCCCTTGATCAAATCTTTATTAGTCAATTTGATGTATGTACATTCTTGCAAGAAGGCGGAAATTGTAATTCATCAAATCAAAGATATTACTAAAAGTAAACACAAACAAATACATAAATAAGTCAGTCAATAAATTAAAATTAACTCAGTTGCGTTTCAATAAAAGTTTTCGTGCTCTGAGCTTTCACTTTGAGCTTGCGTCCTAATTTCTCACGGCGTATATGGGTTCTTGTGTATAACTCATTCCTTCAAGTGTTCGATATCCAATATCACGTATAGAAAGGCAACATTTATTATTTAGTAAATTTTGGCAAATATAGTGTAACAGCTCAAAAACTGGTTTGAAACTGCTCTCGAATATAATTGAAAATATCAAAACCAGTTCTCTTCAAACTGATTTCGAAATGAATTAGAGAATATAAATCCTCATCACAGCACTACCAGTCGTTATTTTATTCCGTTGTTATAATTTGTTAACAATCATTTTCTCAGTGGTTTTGATACGAAGCGGAGTAAGGCCGACTGCTCTTACAATAGCTTATCAGAATTCATGGTGTTTTATAAGCTAGATTTGGAAAACAGCTGAGTAGATCAACATCTTTTGTAGTAATCTAACGCTAGTTCGAGTGTTGCTCCATGCCACTGTGCACATTACAAATCGCCGTCGTGCAGCTTTTGTCGTATGGTGTATATTTTTCTGATATGTCATTCAGGCGTGTTACGCGCTTGCCTTGCGACGTTCATGAATGGTCCGAATCATTACCCAAAAATAGCTCACTGCTTTTCATATACCTCTCGTAATCGTACCATCACTAGTTCATATTCTTTGCGCGCACGGCATAACTTTATTCAGCAATGTTGTTTTAACGACGGAGCTAGATTCTGTGTGATTGACGAACGCAAACATGCGATGAAATAGCTCAGCGGTTTGCGTATACCGCTCGCAATCGTGATTTCACATGTTTGGATCACGGCTCTCACTTGAGTTTCTGAAGCATTACGCACTACATAAAAGAATAGTTTGTGAAGCGTTAAAGGGTTGTCTTAATCAATGTTTGAAACATCACAGACAACGAGAAGGTTGACAGACAATATTCTGTACAGTTAGGAAATGGTCCTGGTTTGCAACAATTCTCCAACTTAAGCTCAATGGCCAAATGTAGAACTAATAAAAAACCGAATCTTAGACAAATCAAACCTTAAGTTTAGTATTAATGTATCGAAACAAGTACTGTCTACATTTGTCGGAGCTGAAAACTTTTTCTTTATAAACTCCATTAGCCAATAATTGTTGCTGGTTATTTATTTTACCTACAGTGGACGATTTGACAAAGTTCTTGTCACGAATACCATGTCTCCGTTTCAGATTCTGTCTCTTAGTTTAACGAATTCCTAGTACATCGAATAGCATCACTATTTAATACCTCGCCGCGACAGCAATATTTAGGTCAAATGCGTCAATGCTTTTCTTCTACTAGTTTGTCTAAACTTTGTTCTTTGTTGAAACAATGCGTAGTGCTTTGTATCTCTAATCGGAACTAACCAAAGCTTTTGTTGTCATATTTTTCCTATGAGTATTTATATATTTGTTTTAGCCTAAGTACAAAGTTTAGTTTACCAGATTGCTTTCTGCGTGCAACTACATATATAAATTTTATTTATATATCTATAAAACATACATATGATCTATACCGATAGAAATGTGATTGAATGAACTATGAGACGTCGCAATGCTGTGAAAATTTATTATATTTAATGCAATTTTCGATTTAGTAGTGTTGTGTTCGGTTTAGACAAGAATCAAAAATGCTAGATGCCATGTTGAAAAGGCTGTATTGCCAGGCACAGTTACTGCTTTAAAAATTTAGCCGAGCCAACGTAAATCTAAACCGATTGCACGCGTAAAAAATATTAAACGTTTAGCAATTTCGCATAAATATATCTACCAAATTTCTACAATTAAAATTACCTTTGTGAAAAGTAGGTTTTATGCTGCACTCTTAACTCGATGAACCTATTTTAGGACAGTGTTATTATGGGCTTCTGGCTCCAGTCATAGAGCTGCAACTAAGAGTAGTTTTGTGGACGCAACCAATCCACACTTCTTTTCCACGTTTCAAACTAGTCGGAACAGCAGCGGCAAAATTAGTGTTTAAAGTGACAGACATTCCGACCAAACGGTCATAAATTTAAATTCGTTCAAATTTTTGTTCAAGTGTAATTGTTTATGCCATAACAATCATCGAATTTTATATTTGTAGCAGCAAATTGAAGTAGCTGTGTTGGGCAGCCTATAGGTCTCATTGAAGATTAAATCGTTTACTGCTGGTAGTTTGAAATTTTTATGCACATCTGATAACGCTAAATCTTTTCAGAATGACACTAATTTTAGTAGTATAGATCCTAAAAACTAATAACTGGTACATTACATATATTAATTAACGTGTTTTTAGGTATTAAATGTCGCAATTATACATAGGGCGCAAGTGCTGATTTCTCCTTTAGTGCAATCGTAGTCATAGGTGCTGGAGAACAAGTCGTGAAGGGATGCCAGGTCTAACGCGGAAACTCTGTATTACCTTCTAAGCAAGCATGCACCAATTTTACTGGCCAGTACCCTACTGCAAGCTGGCCTTGGCCTATTGCCCAAGAAGATAGTGCACACCATGGGGTGGAATACCGGTCTTCCTGAATGTGAAAGCTGCGCCTGTGACCCCTTCGCGCTCCATTATGTTATTACAGATGCTATGCTGAAGAAACCGAGAAAATAGAAGGATACTGCGCGCGTTTCGAAAATCTTCATTAGACAATGAAGCGAAAACTGCACACATTGTTTCGTACTGAAAATGTGAGAGCCAGGGTGCTAAACTTTATTTAGCTGTTAATACCCAATAGAAAAACAAATAAAAATCCATTTCCAAAAATACTATTTACAGCCAGGAGTGCAGCACGGTATTCGTAAGTGGGGAGCCAATTCAGAGCGGGTGGCGTAAGTGAAATTTGGGTGCGCTATAAGGAAAAATCGTAGTTTTGCCTACTTTTGCCGAAAACCTGGAGTAGGGGCGGCTCCCCGCCCTCTTGCTGCGCCCCTGTTTTCAGCAATTGCCGTTAATGAAATTACAGCCATTCCCAAACGAGAATCGAAATTATTATAGCTCCACCACAGGGCTGTCTTCGGAAACCGTTAGACAACTGTTTCTAAAATTCGCAAGTTTTTATGTGTTCATAATAGATCCAGATTATCCGTTCAAACCAGCGCCCAAAGAGTAGCATCCAGTTCTATAGAATACCAGTCCTGATTTAAACGGATATTGGTATATATGCATTAATTTGTTTATTAAAACATAGCATGTTTCATATCACGTCAAGTTGCTAAATTGCGTAACGTTGGTAAAACTATATCGCATCTATTGATACTCTCCTGTTTCCAAGCGAAATACGGTTGACTTGTACACAAACCTGAGTCTATCTTCAAAATCATCTGACTAATTCCGAAGTCAAAAAATCTTTTTCCTTATCTAGCAGATATATCTTCATGTCGGCATCGTACAAAAGAATTGAGTGCCGATATCGCTGAGTGCAAGCTACTCTAGAGTCCATTTTTTCACACTTCCACTCACCGGTAAAAATGATAAATGCAGCCTTAAAATTAGACAAAGCTTTGTTTTGATTGTGACTTCAAAAAGAGGAACGGTATATGCGTTTAGTTCTTGAAAGGCTGATGATAAAACAGCATATGACAAATTATTTTGCAAACGCTGTGCGCCTATAATAAAATGGGTTTATTTTATCAGCTGCTTATTCGGCTGCCATAATGACATCACTTTACAGAACCACAAAAGTGGTCGAGTTGTATCCTGGAGATTGATGTGAACGGTATAGTTGACGATTGAGTTCGGACGAAAATTGACTAAAACGAAGTGGTTTTTTAATTAACATTTGACTGCTGCTGCCGGATCGAGAATAACTAAAACAATTGATGCTATCGAAATACCAGATACGAGTGAGAAGATATAAGAGTCGAAGATGTTTAAGTTTAACTAGAAACAATTAATAAGTAAAATGGCAAGGTCCGTTAGTGCGGACGAAAATGCTCCTTCATGTATTGTGGGCAGGAGGGCTTTATTTATGTTGTGTTTAACATTATATTAATAATATTCTCTGGCACTGTCAGTTCTCTTTAGTTGGGTGAATTGTAGTTTAGTGGATAGCTTTGCAGATTTGTTTGTGTAATGGTATATACTTTTCAATTTTTGTTATACTTGAAGGACTCTTGCATATTTTAGTAACTTCACTGTCTTACTAGAGAATAAAACTGTATTTAACTAACAAAAATACAACACGACAACATCGACTTAGCTCTATCTTCAGCCAAATTTGCTGCGAAGAATACTACTAATCTTCAACTTATCCTTTAAAAACGTTTTTATGTTTTTAATCTAAACTTGTCCAATATCAAATATTGCGCATAATGCGTGAGTAAACTTAAGGTGACCCCGCTAACCACCATATTCTGTCATTACCGATGTCGAATCGCAAACCCTTGTGACGGGAAACAGGCTAAATTTCATTCGGTTTTTCGCTAACCAAAAATTGGCAAAATCAAATTCAAGCGCCAGAAATTAGACCTTGTGTTCGAACAGGATTTCGGCGATTTCAGTTTGCAGAAATTCTGTTCCCTAATAAATTTTCATTTTAGTTTGCATTATACAGTGTTCACGAACAAATTTAATGCAAAAGTGACGTCACAATCAAATCGACAAATTTTCGTTCTCAAAAATTTGTGTAATTTTACTGCAATTTTCGCGAACACAAAATGCTTAGATTTCAATCGCGAGCGCTGTGTTCGCGAACAGATTTACGCCAACTTTGAATTGATCAAAGAGCGTTCCGTAACAAATTTTATCCAAAAGTACAAAATAGGATGATTGGCGGGGTCACCTTAAGTTTACTCACGCATAAGCGAAGGTGCGCAACACTCCGGCGGTGGAAGGTTGCTTATTGAATCAAATTTATTGAATCAATTTTTCAAATTCTCATTCACGGCGAGCTTGACATTGATTTGAATTGATCAGAGCTTTCAAACAATTTGAAATGAACGCGATCGTGCGTAGAACTTGTTGTCACATTAACTAGCAACATTTTGAAACCGGAGACTTAGTTGACATTGTAGGTTTGAATATACTTGTTGCTACATTGCTTAGCAACATTTGAGAATGCAAGTGGTTGAATCCAGAATTTGAATTGAATGAAATAACTTATTACCCCACCAAAAGTTAATAAATTTAAATTAGGTAGAAATGCCGCTAACTTGAATTTAAATATTGTTTTACCATAAAAAATTTGTAGTTTGGACCATTTGAATAGCGGTCACTCATTTGCTATACAGCAACCACTATTCATTGAATTGTTTTGAACTAAAGTGTTATATATTTAGTTTCATAGGCTATCATTAATTCCGGCTTCTACTAGGTGGAATAGAGACATATTGTTACCGTTTCCATCCACATTGATATTTATGGCGGGTCGTTGGAATAGATGCCCGGGCAAACTGTGTAGGGAATCCGATCAAAACCCGGTCCACGTGTGATACACAATCGGTAATTTGGTGAAAGCCTGCTTGAGCGGTGTGGAGGTTATCAGTTTGAAGAACCGTCAACGGGTCGACCCATCTAAATCGAGAAAGACATTGTTAGCACCTGGACGGATCAAATTGAAATAGTGGAAGTGATTTTCCGGGAAGCGAAAATTGAAGTCGGCCCATTCGGTGTTAGCGAGGCCATTTTCCGCAACAACATTCGGAACACCGATCGCAAACATCATAAACACTCGGAGCTCTGTGAAATTTCGCATCTCCTCGAGCAAAAGCTGTAGAGGCTCCCAGTAATGCTCCCAGGCTCGGGGATTTGGACAACAGCGACGGGCGACGTTTGTGCCACATACAATGATGATAAAGCCGTAATCTCGAAGCCGAATACCATTCGCAAATACTAGGGCTGCAAGTTGACTGTATTTGCACGCCTGGAATTGAGATTACCGTACCGCCTGCGATAGAAGCTACTTGCCGGCGTTCGCTGTCAGGGAGCAGCAAGACTGTCTTAGAGTAGGTCGACTCTGGTAGCAAACGATATCGCATCAATTCTGCGACGGAATATATAGGAGGGAAGACACCCGCTTTGAATTGCCGAAACACTTGCTTAACCTGCTGCCCGTAGACGCTGACTCCGGGTAGACGATGTGATGATGTGGAATTTGTGATCGCGCTCTCGTGAAGACCACATGACATCATCAGACTTTCGGAACTATCGGTTCCAAGCTGAAGAAACTCGATGTCATCCTCGAGGTTTGCCAGACGGACACATTCTGAATGCAATGTATTGTCGCCGTGTGTCAGTAGGTGCGCCATGACATAGTTGTACATCGTTGGAGAATACATTATAGTGACTACACTTGGAGGTTCTTGTAGCCGATTTTTCATCCAAATCGTGATATTGCTTGGATTTTGAAGAAATGAGAGCCGCTTCAATAGGATCTTGGCATCACGACCATAACCGTTTTGAAATAGATCAAAGCTAACATCATCTCTATGGAATTCGCCAAATAAGTGTAGAATGGCAGTGGAGGAAATGTGTAGAAACGGGACAGTTGTCCCTTGGAACAAATGAAGTATCTCATGGTTGAAACTATACAAATTAATTTAGTTTGGCTCTTTTAGGAGTATTATTAAATAACACACGAGCGCGAAAAGCCCCCTTCCGCTGAGGTCCGACCTCTTTAAGATTTTTGTTCTCTGAAACTTTCGCTGCATTAACAACAAAAGAGCATTCGATTGGATACAACTGCTTAATCGCTCGATATATTTTTTGCCAGATGCTAGCCTGACGGCGGCCGACCGGACATGTTCATCGTCTCCCACTTGAAGACTCTCGATGATTCCCATCCGCCAACGTGACCAGGGTAAATATTCCTTTATCACAACAACTGTTCCCAACCGTGGAACCATTTACGAAGGATTCCGCTCATCCATTTTCGGTTGTGGGAATTCCCGCAGTGCAGCCAGGTACTCATTGCGCCCTGTCTGCCAGAATTGATTCAATAACTTCTGGCTATTTGACCAATAAGTCACCAGTCTTTCGTGAATCAACAGTCGACTATTTCATTCCATTCCATTCAAGGCGTTCACCCGGATGGGGTAAGCCTGAACCTCTCGTCTCTAGTTGCAACTTCGTTTGGTGACGTGCCATGTTTGTTACCGCATACCACCCGCTGCATATGTTGCATTGTTTCCGTCGCAACTTATACTGCCTTGGAGGGGACACTTCCGTCGCCCTTTGTCCGTCCGATACGTCCTCACCCATATCTACTCGCCATGACACATTCGTCGATGTCGAGCGATGTTTGGTTTGCTGTATTCTCGCCCGCATCTCTCGCAGGCGGCCCTGTTGCTAGAGGACGCAGCATTCGTAGCTCTACATGTTTTGCTGTGGTTTTTGAGATTCGCTTGTTGTGAAAACGTCCCTCCACATTTTCCACACTTAAATGTCACTGCCGCCGAGGCCTCTCTATGCATTCGTTTCACATGGAGCGACAAACCTGACTTCGATTTGCACAGTTTGTTACATCCTTCCCATTCACATCGCCATCCGTCCACCCCTATCACCCTCGACCGCCATTGGCTGCGATTTCCCTCCGTCTGCGCTGGTGTTTCGTTTGCTTGATCCATTTCCTATTGATGAATAAACTTGACCCTCTTAGCCACCATCTTTCGCCATTTCCTGCGGTTCTTCGCCATGTTCTCTACGTTATCGGAATTCACGTTCGCTTCCTTCAATAGCTTCCTCCAATATGCTACCGTATTCCGATGTTTCTTTCTTGCCCGTGGGATATCCTCTAATCCTGGGCTCCACCCGAGCACTACTTGCTTCTTCAGCCGAGCATTATCCATCCGGAGCACGTGGCCGATTCGCTGGAGCGTTCGTCCTTCTATTTTTCGGCGTATCGTTCCGACATCCAGCGCCATTCGCACGTCAGATATACTCCGCCGCTCCCGTTCCATTTGTCTCAGCGGTGCTTCCTTTTTGTTGCTCCATACATTCCGGTATGCCTTGTCCACCACTGATTGCAGCGCTTTCACCGCCGTATTATACCACGTCCTTGCTTGGCAATCAAAAAACATTGTACTCTCCACGTATGCTTGGATGATGTTGGCTTGGGCTTTCTTCGGCAGACGGGTGTGTTCTAGCCTCTTCTTCACCAATGACCAACATCGCTACCCTCGAGTCTTTCTCTGCTGTAGATCTTGTTCCCATCCGAGCCACACCCCCAGCATTCGGATGTTTCCACTGTTGTCATTGCCGAAATCTAGCTTCTCTTCCTTGGCATTATTGTTCCTCTCTTCCCACTGAGCCATGGTGTTCTTTATCGCATCTACACCATCCTCAATTTCCGCCCTTGTACCCAAAATCGTGGTATCGTCGGCGAAAAGAGAGCTCGTGATTGTGATTGACACTGCCTCTGAGTGGTGGCTATCTGGGAGTCGTCTTGGCGGCAGCGACGATCCCGGAATCCATCTCCATCTTACCCCTGCTTTGCGCCCGGCCGCCAAAACTTGCGTTGTCCGAGCCTCCTCTCCTTGTCTCATTACTGCTTGATGGTAGATGTTAAAAAGAATTGGCGAGGTGGGGCATCCTTCTCGCAAGCCCCGCGCTGGAATCCATGAGTCGCTTACGTCTGCCATACCGCGAAATCTGTATACCGTCGTCTCGTGTAGGTCTTGTAACACGTTTAGCATTCGGCCCTTTAGTCCGTATTTCGCCAAGAGGTTCCACAGCGCAGGCTTGTTGACCCTGGGGTACGCTTTTTGAAGATCGAGCAGTCTTGCCTGCGGGTCGTCGTCCATTGCTACGAACTTCCCGTTCTCTTCTTCGATACATTGTCGACGGTAATTCTCATCTTCTTGTATCCGTACGAATATCTGCGTTGCATCTGCCGTCGAACGTCCACTTCGGAATCCGTTCTGATTCTCATCCAGGAGGTCATTCGTTTCCGCCCATTCCTTCAATCGCACTGCAAGTACTCGCGCCAAAATACGGCATACCATGGGTAGAAGGCATACTCCCCTATAGTTATTGACGTTCTTCCTGTCTCCTTTTTTAAATAGTGGTATCACCAAACCGAGTTTCGTGCTATCTGGCCACTTGTCCGCTCTGTTGTTAAATATGAAGATGACCATGTCCACAACTGCTTGCTTCAGACGATCGGGCGCTGATTTGATGTAAAGTAGTCGCAGTCCATCTTGGCCCGGTGTCGCTTCCCGCATATTTCGCCATTCCCGCGTGACTTCCTCAAACATAGGTGGTGAGTCCATGCTCCTGGTAGCCTCCATTGTTGCTCTTACATTTCCACGCACTTCAGCTTTGTCCACTGTTTTGTTGATGTCTTCTGGCGCTTGCTCGTATCGGTCTTCTGTAACTTTTTCAAAATGCTCCTTGAATTCCGTCGCTGTGAAATGTTCGGCGGTCATCGAAGTCGCTGATCTACCACCCAGTTTTCTTAGGATCTTGTAAACCAGCCCTGTGTCGCCCCGTTCTTGGGCTTCCTTGCACTGCGCTATGATACCATCCCACCACTGAGTCTCCCACTCCTTCAGCTGTTTCTTGTAATTTTTTCGAGCCGCCCTGAGTTGCTCACGGATGCGAATCAGATTTTCCGTGTTCGCACCGTGTTTCGTTTGCTCCTCACGTTTGTTTTTTAGACAATGTTCGATCACCCGGCGGAAACTCTTGCATTCATCGTCCTTTCCAATCAGCCATGGCGAGGCCACCGGTTTGTCATGGACCCCGCATGTTTCCTTCGCGACATCCGTGATCTGACCAACCAGATCGTCCCAATCGGTATCAGTGTACTCAATCTGCCGGTCGACGTTTCGCCTGAATTCGTCTTTCTTCTCCGCTGTTCGTAATAATTCCCACTTCACATTCGTTGTTTGAGCTCTGGTGATCGGATTCCGTGTCGGTGCTCTTCCGATGGCATCCTTGTTAATTACCATCTTTTTCGGCCGATGATCGGAGTAAACGTCTACCATTTCAGTTTTTATTGATCGAACCAGGGCATGGCGCTGACTTGCTTTCGTTATAAAGCCGTCCAACTCATACCATTTTCCTCTAGCCGGATGACACCATGTTCCCCTACACTTGTGGTCCACAAAACTATTCGCCCAGACAAGATTGTTTTCCTCACACCAACGGAGGAGAACTTCGCCGGCTGCGTTTGTCTTTCCTAAGCCGTATCGACCTCTTGTTTGTACCGTTGCCTCCCATCCTGTCTGCCCTATGGTGGCGTTGTAGTCCCCGCCAATAACAACGCTTTCCCGGCAGTTTCCCAGTGGCAGTGCTCAATTAGAACAGCTGTTGTCCTTTCTCCATGATGACGCTTGCTTCCAGCGTCAAGCCACGCCTGAAGAGCCCGGCCATGTAGAGCTATCGCAGTTTGTGTCGAGTGAATCAATGCCCATTGGTGCTCGTTCTCACCGATCCATATAATCCCGGTGTCGCGCGCGGTTGTCTCAGTGAGCAGTGTGTCCCATTTTCTACCTTCACTGTACCTCACTGCTTCTCGTAGCCTCTTTCGGTTGTTCTCATTGAGCGATACCCGTTGCAGGTTTCATGTGATGATAGTATGTGTATTTCTATTGGGTAGGCTTTCTAACCACGCTGTCTTTTTCTTTGCCCTCCGTTGGGCCTTCCGTTCTGCGATCCGTTCCTGTCTTCGTCTTTTCCCATAATCTGTTTTGTCTCTCTTCCGTTGTCTCCCCTCTGTCGGCGTATCCCTGGGTCCCGGATTGGGTGTATGTCTGTGAATAATCTCATCCAAGCAATACGCGTCATGTGTCGCTGCTGCAACTTTGATCCTAGAGGTTTTTCGCCCATCATTTGTTTAAAGAGGTAGATGCAGTGGCAACTGCATTTCGCTCGGTTGCTACCGGTCGAAGGCACCATACGGCGTTGGTTTCCCGCGTGCGCGGCGCTCCGTTCCGAAGCCTGGTGTCCGTTAGCCGCTTTATGCGTTCCTGCCTTCTACCGAGGCTAAAGCCAAGAGGTCGAACACCCAGGAGGCTCAACGGTCAACCCTCGTGGTATAGGACGTCGTCGTCATCTCCTAACGGCGGTAAGCCAACGCGATTGCGTTCGGAGATGAAATGCGCCGGAGTAAGAACATGACCATCCATGTCATTGTCTATATGGACCAAATACGTGAATTAATAACTTCCGACACCTTCGTGACCAACGTATGAAGCTGAGTTAGTGAGAGACGCTTGCCTATGGATTGTCGCAATGCTCGTTTCACTGAATCGACGAGATGTTCATAGAATCCACCCATCCATAGTGCCAGTTCAATGATAAATTTCCATTTGATGTCCTGGGACCAGGAGTGATTTTGTACGTCGGCTGTGAGAAACACTGTCGCCACTGCCTTATCAGCTGAATGGAAGTATTTAGCATTAAATGATTGTTGTGGACCTACCATATGTAGCGCAAAATCTCATGAGACACAATATGAACTGTTCCGTTGTAGAATCTGACACAATCTACTGATGGACTTCTCGGGTCGCATAACAGTTGAAAAGACAAATCCAAACTGAATGAGTTTGAGTTACGACACCATCTGGTGTTGTCACAGTTTTGCTATTTAGTGGACCCAAATAATCGACACCAGTGTGTTCAAATGGATAAGACTGTAATACTCGAAACCACGGAAGCGGGTGCTTTCGGGCGGCTTAAACGGACCGGACTCTGCTTTCCGACAGATAATGCATTTTCGTAGGACTCGTTGAATTTTTGCTCGGCTCTTTTGAATCTAATATTTCAGTCGTAACTGTGATAGGGTATGTTTGACGCCGGAATGGAACAGTTTCTCATGGCTTTGTTGAATGACCAAGTCCGAAAACTAATTATTATTCGGCAGGAACAGTGGCTCTCTAGCTTCAACGGAAGGCTAGCCCAACGTAATCGATCCCTGCACCTTATGAGACCTTCTACGTCGATAAATATTCCAAGGTGTCTTGTGAGTGGGGAATGCCGTTTATCTCCAATACCCTTTGAGAATACGGTTGTTTGAACCCATTTCACCCAAAGCCCTTCAACTTTAGATATTTCATCAGCTGTGAGTGTGTTTCGCTCAATGCTGTTTTGACACCTTTGTCTGCATTTTGAAATCCACCGCTCCACCCATGCTGTCACACGCAACAGTTGGCTAGCCGACGAAAAGTTAGCTACGTCAATTATTGCTCCGATTCCATTTTGCTGGGGCCCTAGTAATTGCGGCGCTGAACATCTACCTCGATGTCCTTAGTTATTGTCGTGATGTCTATATTTGGGCCACGAATCAGGATGAAAAGTTCAAAAATTGTGGAAGGTTCCGCCATAAATCGGAAGGTTGGGCAAATTGGCATGACTGATACTGCGCGATGGTATATTAGCAGGGTTGCACGTGGCGAAATAACGAAATTGGTATGTTAATTGGTCTTTATTTCACGCACTGGATTCGAAGACGGAAGAATCTTTTGTGTTGGAATTCATCGTAATACACACTTGAAATCCGTTTAAATTGTGCCCTGGTGCATTGGAAATTCTCTAATTTATTGACAGCAATTGTAGAAATTCTGGTTCCGACCTGGAACGCCATAAATTCAAGTGGGTAGGGGTAATAGTTTTTCTCGGCGCTAGTCGAGATTTCGACATTATAAGATTTGTCGTTTTGGTACCATCAGGATTTTGGACTGTGTATAGACATTACGCTGCATAAGCCGTAATTGACGCATCGCAAAAACATTGGAGATGAAAATTCGTCTTCTGTTGCTCGTTGCTGACTGTTGCAGGCCCCACAAATCGTTTTATATCCGCCGTCGGAATACCAAACATGTCAACTTCAACAGACACCATTTTTCACACATTGCCTATAAAATGGTTTGATCCTGAGTCCAATTTTAGCTCCCATGATTCTTTAATGAGCGCCTTGCATGTAATTGTAATCGGCAAAAAGCAAGCCGCATGGGTCATACACCGATAATACTGCTGCTAAAGTAGCTGCCGTTTTGTAGTAATTATAGTATCACTGTCGCAACCCGTGCACGACAATGAATCTTCTAATAGCTGCCATTTCAATCCAAATACACTGGGATGTGCGTCTTTTCCTTGATCCGCTGGGCTATTTGGTCACGAATTGCTTCCTAATTGGAGTAACGCTGTCGAATATTCATTGTAATGTCGCTGAAAAGCTGTTTGGCTTCCTGGTAATAAATTGATGGCATCGTTCATATTATTCTCGACCTGACGACACATTGTCAACATACAAGTTATCGGCAATGTTTCTTGCTACTCTTGGACCCGTTAATTCCGTGGTGATGCTTAATTACTGGCGCCAGCAAGAATGGACTCGAAATTATACCGTACAGCACCCAGCAGAAACGAAACGCCCACAAATTGACTGACATGGGCTTTGTAATGTCGTTCAGCCATAGAAATCTGACTACGTCACGATGTAGAGTTTGGAGTCCGACTTGGAGAAATGCCTTTTCAAAATCCGAAACCATTGCTATTTTCGACAAGCGGAATCGGATCAACATAGATCCTGGAAAATCACTGATCCTCGATGCAAACACTCATTTAGGTTCAGTTGGGTTTTTGAGGACCTGGCCGATGCGTCGTAGACTATTCGAAGCTTAGTTGTTGGCTTGTTGGCACGTACCACCATGTGATGTGGAATATAGTGAACGCTTCTGGACTCCAACGGCGACTATTCATTCACTGTTTCGACAACACCCTTGTTAGCTTGATCGCGAATGATGTTGTCGTATTCCTTCAACAGTGCTGGCTGTTTTCGCAACCGTTTGACGTTGAATACCAGTCGGCCAAATGCCAGTCCACGATCATTAGGCAACTCTGGATCACTGGTTTTCCATGGGAGTGTTACCTCATAACGCCCAATACAACGTTGCACCGTTTCGTTGAGCAACTTCACCGCCTCATCGTCATCGTGATGGTAAGCATTATCGTTGACTCCGATGTCCTCAAGTTTCCAGAAGCATTCAATATCATTATGAATGAGCATTACGTCATTCGATCGCCTGAACATAACAACAGCAGTGGCTTCCGTGCAGTCATCCAACGTGCACTTTGCCAGTGACAATGTATTCTAACTTGGAACCCAATAAAATCATTCCGTCTTGAAGTTGATCCGTTCAGTCGAAATAAAGTGATAGCTGTAGCCGACACCCACAAGAATGTCGATCTAAACACTTTCGATGCAGCCGCTTGGTGGATCGGCCAGATGGATTAATGATATGATTGGATTGCTGGAAATGTTGATTGGATATTTTTGGATTGGTGGCGCTATAACATCGGTTACCTACGTTGACAAGTTGATGCTGGCGCTGTTTGTGGGAATATCAGTAGTGGCTGTCTTATACAGCTTAGTGGACCGTTTACTGTTGGAGAACTTGCCAGTGGACAACATTTCTTCGCCATCGGCACAACCTCCAAGTACTGCGAGAAGCGATTCCGTGATGAAAGTTCGAGTGCTGCCAGTATCTAAGAATATTCTCGCAGTCACAGGACCGAACAGCGAAGATAGCTGTTGCTAATTGCATCTATACTCGATTGCTTTCAGTAAGTAGAGCTATATTTTGGTGATCATTCTGATGCGAGACACTTGTAGTAGACCATTTTTGATGGCATCCCGACTGATGGGTTGCTCATTCTTTGTTTGCTTTCCGTGGATGGAAATTTCTCTGCGCACAGGCTGCTATGATGTGAAGACTATTTGCAGTAAAAACACACCTTATCGTGACCGCTTCGAGCATCGTGACCATCAACGATGCATCTGAAACATTTGCCGTGAAGCAGTGTTCTTCGTTGGGACGCCGACTGGATTTTCGGCATTGATCCGAAAAATATGGGCTTTTGCAAAATGCACATTTTACTTCCGGCTTTGATTGGCTGGTAGTACTGTTTGCGCCACAGGCCTACGTCTGTTAAATTTCGACGAGCTTTGTCGATTACCGTTGCCGGAACCACTGAGTGAATGTTGCTGTGGGTTAACATTTCCGCCTCCAACGTTATCTGACTTCTGACCGTAACACTCGCTCATTCTGCAGCTTGTATTTTATCCTTCATTAATTCTCGGAGTTTAGATAAAGTCCACGGAGCCGCACCGTTCAGACGATGCAGCTGTACGCGGACAAAACGGGGAAGTTTAGAGAAAATCATCGGTGCAAACACTTTCCCAAATGTGTTCCGTCAATCCAAGGGCTACAAGAATTCGGATGTGCCGTTGCATTCGTGGTAGACTTGTCGTACAGACGCTTCCTTATACGGAGGAATAGCAAACAATTTTTCCAGATGTGCCTGGATTGCTATTTCTGTGTTACCGAAACGCTCCTTTAACACTTCCACCACAGTAGTGTAATTAGACGCTGTTAGACGATAACCTTCCATCAACGAGAGTGCTTCACCCATCAAGCAGCTCCGCAGATACTTGAATTTATTGACATCTGCTAGATCGGGATTACTGTGGAAGGTTGATTCAAAGCTATCACAAAATTCTTGCCAACGAAGCGGGTCACCATCGTACTTGTCAATCGTCAACTTAGGAAGGTGCACGGTTTTCGTGTATCTTTGTGATGATGCTTCACTTACGTCGTCTGAGGTACCTCTAACTCGGGAAACAATCTGAATAAGGTTCGCTAACATAATTTCAGCTGAACCGACTGTTTCATAAATTGAGTCGTTGACTTCAGCTGTCTGCATTACTTCGTTTGAAATGGCGTCATCTTCATCTATCACACATGGCGCTCCTGGAATCAAGAGCTCTTCAATCTTTCCTTGGTAGCGGCGGGTGGATTCAATGAAAAGCTTTGAGTCGTCGATAATCGACGGATTGTCTTTTCTCTGGCACAGCTGATCAAAGTTGACAAGCTCCTTCTTGATTTGAGTGTGAAGTGCGTTACGTTGCTGACAAAACACCCCGCAGTCTTTCGCTACCGCCGACATGGCTCACAGTGAGACGCTAAAGCAGTTGGATCCAATTGAAGGAATATATTTGTTACACTACCTAACAAAATTGAAATGGCTGCTCCGCAGTCGTTGATTTTTGTTATTTTGTTTGGATATCGCCAAATTCAGTTGGATCGCGCCCTTTTTTGGGGTCGGTGAAATAGAAGGAGTCGGTGAAATGACCGCTGTCAGTTTGCGTTGAGAAGTAAATTTTTGTCACACTACCTGACAAACTTAACAGATATCTTAGTGATGCAAAACGATAGATTAAGCGATTGACTTGAGAGGATGGTATCAAAAAAATTTGTGGCAACAACCCACAAAACTGAAAATTTTAGCGAATGCAGGCAAAAATAGGATGAGAATTGACAAACATTGGTGGAAATAGGCGAAAAATAGGAGAAATTAAGAAAAAGTTTTCGCAAATTGGCAAAAATTGAGGGAAATTTTAGCAAAATTGGGTAAAATTTTGAATTGATAAAAATTCAAAAAATTTACTTACCCCCTCCTCGTAGGATCTCCCGAAATACCATCTACACCACTCCCTAAGCCCACGGACCTTCGGCAAATATTGTTCTGAGGATGGAATCTTGCCAGTCATAAAAATTCATGATTTTTTCTTCGAGGGCATACCATGTAGTTTTATGTATTAAAGTTGCCAAAACATATTGTTTTGGTTTGGCTATTAATTTCAGCCGTCATTATTAAGATTTAACTGCATTGTGAGTTGTCCTGAGAAAATTTTACCTGTGGTTCGTTATCTTTTTGTTTTCTGTTCGGCATCAGCAGAGCAAACTGTGGTTTTTTAAAATTTAACATGATCATATACTTCAGCGATTACATCTTAAAACAAATTATTTTGTCTCAACGCTATTCAGCCGTGTAATCAGCAGTCTATTTTCAAACACTTGTTTGAAAAAAAATCTCTTCGAATCCGTGGACGTAAAAACTTTATTCAGCCTTGTTTTTGGACTTGCCCGTTTTAATCTGTCGTAGGCATGATTGTTCGTATCAAATACGAGTATTAATACTGCCAAATAACTCGAAAAACGTTTCCTTGAAACAAATTTTCATATGGATTTCAGGCCTTTCCCCCAATTGGTTTATGCAATTATATACACAAGCTTTAAAATTTATTTAATTTTTCGAAATTCTAAAATTTTACATTCTAATTATGGATGCGTCTAGCTCCATATGCTGGACCGTAATGATTCTAGCCAAACACAGGAATTATTAATATTTTGGTTTTATAAATTTTAAATTTTATTCAAGTTTATATGGCATTGTTGGGTGTCATTCGACTCGGCTTCCCGAGATAAATCTGCCGTACAGGATATATTGAATTAACCCTTTAACGCCCCGCAAGCGCGAGTTCTCGCCCTGAATTCAACCCCGATTGCATGAGAAAGATGTACGCTAACAACTGAGCTTTCTAAGAGCTTTTGCTCGATTCCTTAAACAACCTCGCAAAGTGAGCGAATAACAATGCTCGTTCAAACGAAGGCAACGCGACAGACCTAGATTGATCAACGTGCTGCACTATGCGCTGATGCCAATAGACAGAGTTGGGCATGAAAGGTTTAGTGAAGCGACTTGCTAATTTTTATTAGTGATGAGACTGACTATTTTTTGGTTAACCTATTAACGCCCAAGCCAGCCAGTTGATATATTGTACAATATTTGACATACGCAACTCCGCGCCGCAATCTACTGAGCCAGCTAGGAGCTACTTTCTTAAGGAACCTCGCAAATCGAGCGAATAACAACGCACGGTCTAACAAACACAACGCGTCATACTTAGTTTGCACGCGTTGCACTGTGAGCTGATGCTAGTTGGCAGAGTTGGGGATGAAAGGCTTAACGTATGTATAAAATATTCCAAGATTGGAACAAACCAAAGAATGGCACTGCAGCAATAACGTCTGTAGCAGGGAAAGATTACTCATCTATGGATCTAGCTAAGACCATAAACAAAAGGAACAGTTTCGCTGCCCTAAATATATCAGAGATTATGACTGCATGCTAGTCGGTATTACTGATTGACACATATTATGTAATATTCCCAGGTTTATGTGTGAGTAAACTTTAGATGTCAGTGCAGCTGGGTCGTTGTTTGGTCAGGATATCCAAATCTATGCCTACGCATAAATCATGCTTTTACTTTACATATGTGCTTGCCATGATTTGCGATAGATGAACGCACAGGTGATGTTCCCGGCCTCTATTTCGATATATCATCGGAATTTACAGACCGCGTGCTCTGAAAAACTTTTTTACAATCCCGTTGCAATGATATACTTTTATTGACACATAGACTGTGAAGACAGCTGTTGGATTCAGCACGTCGCTTGATGAACGCGGACCTTAACGCGAAATGTAGAACTGTTGTTCGCTCAAATATCGTTCATGAATTACAGAGATTGTACTCTCGTTCGCAAGCTGTGATTAGCGATATCAGAAATGTGAAAGCTAATTGTTGCATAGTTTAGTTCATTATTGTGACAAAAGAACAACTATGATATGCGATGCGCACCTAAAGTTTACTCACTCATAAATTAATTTATTTCTGAGTAACCTTTTTATGGAACGTTTGCGATCATACACGCTATCTGGTACCAAATTCTTCCCAAACAGGGTGCTGTTGATTTTAGTATAAGGATTATATAACTACCAAATTTTTGGAGATGGGTAATATTTTAGGATTATATAACGACCAAATTTTAAGATAAAGGTAAAAGGATGCATGCGCATAGAGATTATCCCCATGAAGCTCGAACACCTCTTGCAGAGACACCAATCCCTATCCCTGGGAGGCAATGGAATCGTCACATAAGGCTCTGTATCTCCCTCCCCTTCCGCCCTGAAAGCGCGCAATATTTTGGCAGAAATAGGCAGAAATTACCTAAGTAAATAGGCAAAATATAGAAAATGTTTCAAAAATTATATCCCCTGACGACCTACCCCAGATAACCGGTTGGTCCCCCTGAGGTGGTCCTCCCGGAGCAACCGCTATCCTCCAGGGATTACGGACCACCTGTATGGGTATAATTTCTTATAATTCCTCTAATTTGTTTAGGACTAATTTCAGCCAAATATTTACGCCAAACAAAACACTGCTAGGTCGTAACAAGTAGTTATGATTTTAATTGTCACTAGCGATTTGATTAATCAGATGTTTCCTATATTTGCCGAATAGACACAAAATTGGGCTGTAAATTTTATCTCAAGTGCTTAGCTTGTAAAAATCAATAACACATTATCTAAGCTCAGGATAGGTAGGTATATGTAGACTCGCCCAATTAGAAAGCTTAATTAAGAAAAATTAAAACCTGCAAAGCGCATCCAAAAGCGTGTCAGAAATAGAAATTAATTGCGGCAGTTAGCGAAATAGCAGAACCCATACAGAAAATTGTTGATATAGGCCTACAACCGGAATTTTTATAAGCTTTCCTTCTGGTGCCCAAATCAATACTAGCGAACAACCCAGCAGGTCACAGACTTATATGGTCGAGTGTGGTGTCTAAAAAGCATATATGACAAGGAAAACCATCATTCTTTGTCTTCTACATATTTGCTTGAGGATATGTGTTTACTATGAAATTTTTGACTTAATTGTACAATAATTATGTATAATTTCAGAAATCGTTAACTCAAATTTTGAAATCTTATACATAATTAATTTTTATATTACTTATTCGCAAACCAGATTAGAATAATATCTTAATTTTACTTTTATTCCTAAACTAACTTTATTTGATTTGCAACTCAAGATGGCGTGGTATAAACGTTGTCCTTATCGTTGAAATTATGTCATGGCTATGAATTCTTAGGCAAACGTCATAATAAAAGAGCGAAAATTTTGCTCTAATTTTACCAGAAAATGTAGGCGAAATTGTAGAGCTAAAACTTCACTAAATAATCGCTAAAAACTCTGTAACGTCCAGACTATATCCTGTGACATATTTGGTTTCGCTTACGCTATGACGCATCTAAAGCAGCAGTCTTCCAATTTCAACGTTCCAATGACCCACAACGGCAGTACAACAATCCTGAGAGTTTTGATACTAATTCAAACGGTGTTGTCAATAATTGTCTTGAGTTCCACATCAGCCATTGACGTTGAGAGAGCTGAAATCACAACTACCAGCCTTTCACTGGAGTCAGACGATTTTCAAAATAGGAGAATTAATAAGTCCGGAGCAATACCTGACGCCAGCGGAATTTATGGAATCCCTCAATGGCGTGATGACGACATCAATTTTTATTCAAATTTTGAGACGAAATCACGGCTCAAACGCTTTTCGAAATCAGCGCGATCCGCTGCTAGTAGCGATAGCAGCAGCGGCAGTAGTGGAGGCCCAAAATCTCCTTTAGGATCTAGTAAGATTGGCTCAAGTCTTACATCGTCAACATTCCTAAAATCGCTATCAAGCAATCCAAAAGATCCGTACAGCTGTCCTGAAAATGAAATTGCAACTTGCTTTCGTTCAGTATTTGCACTTCGTTCGAAGGTACCTGACTGGGCTTCATGTGAACAGTTTGACTATTTTGAAGCGTGTTTCTCTCAATTTCCCCGATGTTCAAAAGAATGGATTGCTCAAATTGCCGCCCATGAATATTTGAAATCATTTGCCCAACTCATGCCGCCAGATGTACTAATTCATTTACGACATTCGCTTAAGAATCAGTGCGCAGCAATGAGCAGTACTACAGGAAACAACGGAAACGTAAAGTCTAAGGCCTCCAATCACGCTAAATCAATGGAGCGGGTCAAATAGTTAAATTGTTTTGCTTCGGGGGCAGTGGTTCAAAGAACAACTGCTTCGCCTGCTAGTAACCCAACTCATCCAGGGCAATCTGGTGAACCAGTATCACTACTCAAATGATTTTTGAAGCAGATCAGTAATGGACCCTGAAATTAAATGCTGGAAAAAATTGTCACCTAAAACCCGCAAAACTGACGATGGGTTTCGGCTTGAGATAAATGGTCAAATGATCCAATCAGTGGCTGGGAACAGTCCAATGGCGGACGGTGGTGTTGGATGTCGGGCTGCGCGGGACACACTCAACCGATGGGTCTATTTTCGTGTAAAATATTGTGGGCGTGTGAGCGCAGCTTGTCTTTGCCACCGGTTTCAGGAACGTCTACAAAAACAGAGTTGTACCACATTTTGCGCAACGGTTAGTCAATACTATCCATCTTCGGCTTCAGTGAGCAATGTACGAATTTTAAGGAATACAGTGAATACTGGTGTTTCGAAGAATTGGATTGGGGGAAAGCATTTGACACCGTCATCGTGGTACATGTATTGTTGCTGGACGATACATCGACAGCATTACAATAACTAAACATTTCTGAATAATCTAGTTTTTCGAGCACAGATATCGGAACCAGCTTATCCTTTGGAATCAGCAGTAATAGGAGCCTTGGTATTCCGTACGTGATATAGATCATGTGGACTTTAACATGCGACAGAAGAATGGTTCAATGTAAGCCTTAAGCAAAATTGAGCATAGGCTATGATTACGATATATTGTGTCTGGTGCTTGCCTCAGAGTAGAGTTTAGTCGTGTATATGTTTGACGACACTAGCACTAAGCATAACCCGAGGGTCTGCAGCTTCCTGAACTCCGTGCAAAACTTAGCAACTCGTTCTTGCTAACCATTATAATAACGTAACGCGCTACGGAGTTTACTTATATGTTTGACAACACTGTCACTAAGCATAACCCGAGGGATAGCAGCTTCCTGAACTCCGTGCAAAACTTAGCAACTCGTTCTTGCTAACCATTATAATAACGTAACGCGCATCGGAGTTTACTTATATGTTTAACAACACTGTCACTAAGCATAACCTGAGGGTCTGCAGCTTCCTGAACTCAGTGCAAAAGTTAGCAACTCGTTCTTGCTAACCATTATAATAACGTAACACTCTTCGGAGTTTACTTATATGTTTGGCAACACTGTCACTAAGCATAACCCGAGGGATAGCAGCTTCCTGAACTCCGTGCAAAAGTTAGCAACTCGTTCTTGGTAACCATTATAATAACGTAACACGCTTCGGAGTTTACTTATATGTTTGACAACACTGTCACTAAGCATAACCCGAGGGTCTGCAGCTTCCTGAACTCAGTGCAAAAGTTAGCAACTCGTTCTTGCTAACCATTATAATAACGTAACGCGCTTAGCAGTTTACTTGAGGCTACGACTGAACAAGGGAAAATAATATATGTGTGAATCTTGTTTGAGAGAAAGGATTCTCAGTCATGTATTTTGATGACATACGAAACGATTAGCTCTCAGAACGAAGAAACAGTATTCCAGCTGCGCATAATTTATTAATTAATTATTGGTGTAAATGAATTATATCAAAATAAAATCGTCATATTGCCTAAATTCCTTTATAATTTCAGGTGTATTACCATGTTCAAACTTTTAGTTCAAATTTTAAACTAAAAATTTAGACGTGTGAACGCTACTTTATTAAACGCATTATTGCTTCTGCCTAGAATTCTTGTTCGCATAATTGTCATTTAGATTTTACATTTTGTTTTCTGTTTTCCATAGTAGGTGTCTAATAAATATATTTATGATTGCATTTCCTTTTTATTTCTAAAAATTCGATATTAGGATAAAAATAATAATTAAAAACTAAAACTATACTGAAACTAAACTGAAAAATACTCTAAAGTTTTTAATTGGGCATGTATTACCCGGAATTGCTGCTGTTTCGCGGGAAAAACATGAAATCTTGGAGTTCACACTGTTAGTTCGTTTACGCTTATGTATTCTCCCAAAATTTATTTGTTTTCGCGAGTGTTCATTGAATAAACCGAGAGAATGGTAGCTTTGTGCGAAAACATTGCACTTGTTTGGAGAAATTTAGCAATGATCCACATCGTAATGCTGTTCTAGTCTATTCTCTAATTCAATCAGCTTTATTATATAAGTATTATTTGATACGATACGTCCCGAATGAATAATAACAAGCCTCCAGGTACTATGGTTGTAGCTAATAATATCCATACTGCAACCTATTTATATGATTTATTTAAGAGGTTTATCCTGAGTAACGCAATAGCGGAATGTAAATTATCTACAATACATGTAGGTTATGGAATTATCAAAAACAAATTTATCTATATTTCTTGTGCCGGGTATATATCATAGTAAGCTCGCCTAACTCGACAGCATCTTAGTCGGGTCAAAAATTCATTTTAACAAACTTTAATCCAAATACATTTTTTACATTTATTTATAAATATACAATGTTTTGTAATAATATCTTATAATTATATATTATAATATATCATATGTAAGGTCCGCGTGTCAGGAGGTAAGGCTTCAGCGGGGCGGTGGTGGCGGGTATACAGGGTGGGTCCTTGGCATGGAATAATCATAAATTTTTGTTGTCCCTCTACTTTTTTCCCCATAATTTTTCGAATTTTTTCTTACTTTTGCCTTCTGTTTTAGGGCTTCTCTAAAATAACTTGAGTAAAAATAGTAAAATGTTGTATTGCAAATTTTTTGACCAAAGCGATTTCAGTATAAAGAGATGTTTATGAAAGAATTTTTTTAGATTGTAAAACGTGACATCCTTATTTTTTATATTTGTTTTCAAAATTAGCGAAATGCCGGCTAGGACCTAAAACCAACAACAAAATACTAGTATAAATTCCGGTTTTTGATTGTATATTTTGAATTTTTTTCTTACATCAATACGGTAAAATGTTTTTAGTCTGTAAAAGCTATTTATTGTTATCAACTGAATTGCTATTTACGATGAGAGAAAATAACATATGTGTAGAAACCAATCCAATAACAATTACCAGTGAAGCATCAATTTTGGTAGTTAATAATAAGATTGTTCTTTTTTCTAATTGTGCCAAATGGGGTAATGGTATAGTGTTTTTGGTTAACTTTGCTGTAAATATGTGTATTTCCGGTGGGGCGATATCTTAAAATAAGCTATATTTAACAAAAATAATAGTTACAAGAAAAAAAAATTTTTAAATAATAGATAAAAACTTACACACGTATACTTAACCTATTTTTTTTATAATAGTAATACAGTAGAGCGTGTTTATAGTGAATGCTGTTAGTGATGAAATACTTTCATAGCAAATTGTTCATTTGCTCTCTGCCAGATTGTCCAGGCAAAAATATAGGGCGATATAGTAAGTTTTTTATACTGATTGTTTTTTTGGTAATTAGTTTTTTTCAATAAGTGCACTGTATTGTATTTTATAGCGATTAGGTATGTAATGTAATAACATTTATCATTTTATTTGGGCTCAATTTTAGTACTCTAACCAGTTTATTTTACATTTTGTAGCGCAAAATGTCGTGTATTGTGGCGGCTAATGCCTATGTACTAAATAAAAATGGATAATATCTTGTTTTTATTACCCGAAAGCATTATTTTGTAAAACCTTATGTTTTGGTATATAATTATTAGCTCAGCCGATATTGTCAAATACTGTCAGTAAATGGAAATTATATAAATATAAAATAAGACCATATAATATTCAAAAGGAATTTATTACCTAGTGCTAATGTTATATAAGTTCATATTACTCCAGGCAACGCTGCTCCGGCGCACACACCTGTAGTAGAATAGCTACGAGCTTGCTGGAAAGCTAAAGATTTTCCGTGCCGGAATTCTCTTCACAGCTTGTGTTTCGACAACTATAGCTGCGATTGTGTCGAACTCAGACCCAGCACCGACATCCTAATGTAACTTGAAGACCTATAATACCTTAACAAAGCACAAATTCTATATCAGTTACAAAATTAACCTTTGGAACAGGTTAATTAATTTGAATGATAGACCTTACTTTTAGGAATTGAGGTGTCGCGTGTATGTGATTATTTCACTCCATGTAATCGTTAATGAGAAGTTATCAAGTCATGTTCCTACCGTAATAGTGCTTACAGCTTCATTCGGATTTTGTATGTCACTTATACAAAATTATGTGCGAGAGCATTATGCATCATACGATACCAGAAGAAAACTTCGCATAGTGTTAGTTTTAATATTTTTCGTTTGGGCTCTGTGCACAGTTTTCTGTGAGATTTAACACGTCATTTTCGCAATTTTCAGTTCTGTTCCGGTGACGCGCGTATCGTTTTCCTCAGAGCTAATATTAATTTTTTATTCATTGTTGCTGAAACTAAGCTGATATTCATAGCATAGTTCATTAATAAAATGCAGCAATAATGCATATATATCACTGAAACAAAATCGTTTAAAATATGGTAACGTAAACTGAAAATTATATTTTAAGCCAAAGCGCCCTTCAACACAGGCTGAACTGCGTCCAGGGACCTTAATTGGTAAGGTGACACAGGAAATAAGGCACAGTTAGCCGTGGATCTTAGTGCATTATGCGACATCCGGAGACCACTATGCTTTATAGTTAACGCCGTTACATGTTAGCGTTACAACATAAGCATTAACGACAGCCTAATGCATCGTTCATGTTATAATGTCCCCAACGTTTGGAACTTATGCGCACCGCACAGTGAGTGTCAGGCATACTGTCGACAACAGGGTGTCTTATACACCCCAATTTTTTTATAAACGTTTTCAAAGCTAGCTAGGGGTATTGCCACATCTCAACAGTTTCAAGCACACCGTGTCTTCTTGCAGTTTTATTGACAGTGTCTGGCATTATTTCATCAACGTTCATTGACCTTGATGAAAATATCGAGAATTAAAAAAACTAGAAAGCACAATTGACTAATAAACCGCATTAGGTACACACGGTGCGCGTAACAGCTAATTCGCTCCAAATTGGTAGCTAAGGGTGTGTACAACACCGTAAAGAAAAACGTAGTAGCGAGGCATGTGTCGTACACCATTGGCAATTGATTTACAGTATGAGTGTTACCCTGACTATCTCTATGGTAAGGGCGCGACTACATGGGGCAAATGTGCCAAACAGCGGGGACATTATAACGTGAACGTCGCATAATTTGATATATCAACAGACATTTTAGACCTACAGCGCTTCGAATACTTATATTGATGCTAGTGTAGCACAGTGTCACAGCTCAAAACTTGCAACTGTTCACTCTCTTACGTTTTAAACGAATGTTGTCAATTACTTAACTCGCTTACTCACAAAGCTGTAAGATGTGAAATTCAGTGCATTAATTCGACTGCAGCAATGCTCTAATTTTTGACACAATTTGTAGTAATGTACTTACTGTAGCGTAGTGAGATGCTACACTTACCATTTAATTAGGTTTGATATTCCTGTCTCTGCTGTAAAACAAGCAAAGATAGATGTAAATAAATATAAAATAAGGCAATAACGTAAGACAAAGAATAATTTAGGAAAAATGAAAAAGAATTATATAAAGAATGTATTAAGTCAGTGCAGTAAGGGTGACGAAACAGAGACTATTGATAACTATATTGTTTTCATGGTAGCTCCCATATATTTAATAACGATGTATTCAAACAAAGGTTTACAACAATACATTAAGCATTGGGTTAAGCCTATGTCCCGCAAAAAATTAGTTAATATAATGGCAGTTATAAATTTTGTTCGCCGGAAGAAAAATGTGATATGATTGATTGCTGATTACAACTGTTTGTCAATCATCAACTCAAATTAAAAAAGCACCCTTAATGTCGGATTTTCACGACGCAATTTTTGCATTTATTTTTTATGTCATTAAATTTAATATATTCTAAGTTTCCAAGCGTAAATTCTGTTTATTTCCCATATTTGTATTCAATTGGTGTGGCAAGTTTCGCTGGCTTAAGGACGAAGTAAATGAGTTTAACAATCATTAGTAAATCTTATAAAACTGAAAAAATTTCCTTAAATTTTTGTTTGATTCGTATTTATTTAAACTTCCTGTTTTTTAATATAACAACGTAAAGAAGCTAACACGCGATAATCATCTTAACAACGACAAGCAAAGCTGTCGCAAATGCAACGTTCCATTAATAATGGTCGCAATTGTTTAGAACTTTTGTAATTCTGTAGGCGCAACCCTGCCGTACATCGTCAGAGGTACACCGATACCGTTAATCAATTCCTATTTATATTGTACCAGGACGAGTTGTGGCCCTAAGGGATCCCAGTTGCACCACCATTTCCCGCTGTGGTGCCCAGCGGGGCCCGCTACCTTATCCAGATTTTAAAGCAGGGAATTTTAATACAGAAGCTGGGAAATTCCCGTGCTAAACCCTACGAAGTGGTTAGCCTTCTTTAGTTTTAGTCCTCTCCTATTTTACTTTTTTTCTCTTGTTTTTTTCTTTTCTTTTCTTTTTATTGTTTTTGATTTTCTCTTATACTTTGGCTACCTTTGAGTGCCTTTCGTGCACCTTCTTCTTTTTCCCTCCTCTTTTTTGCTTCTTTTCCCTTTTTTAGTTTCTTAGTACGCTTCCATCTTTCTCATTATTCTCTTTCTTTTAATGTGTTTTTCTTGTAGTTTTTCTTTCAGTTCTTTTTAGTGTTTCTTCTCTTTTATTTTTTTTTTTTTTTGTTGTATGGACAGGTTTATTTTTTTATTTGTTTCTCTTTTTTTTTTTCCTTTTCTTTTTTTTTTTTTTCGCGTTTGCTTTTTCGTTTTTTTCAGAGTTTTCTATTTGTTTTTTGTTTTTAGTTTACTTTTTCTTTTCTTTTTCTTATTTCATTGTCGTTTCGCTTCTATTTTTTTTAATTTCATTCTCTAATGAATTAGGGTGCTTTTTATTTGTTGTTTCAGTTTTTTCTTTTTCTCCACAATTTTCTTTTTTCTATTTTTTGAATGGTTAACCCAATGCTTATTTTTTGTACCTTTTTTATCTCTTATTAAAATTGGACTACATAAAAATTGTTATCATCTCTTTCTCCTCTGATTATCTTTTTATATATTCTTTTTTATTTTTCCTATTTTTTGTTTACGTTATTGCTTATTTTATTTTTTCTCTATCTTTCTTTAAAGACAGGATATACCTATTATATTTTTCAGTAAGTACATTACTACAAATTGTGTCAAAAATTGAATCAGTCGAATATTAATTTCACATTTACGCTTTGTGAGTAGCGAGTTAGTAATTGACAACATTCGTTTTTCTTAAGAGAGTGAAAGTTGCAAGTTTTGAGCTGTGACACTGTGCTACACTAGCATATATAGTGAAGCGTAGGTCTAAAAGTTGTTGATATATCAAATTACGAGTTGTTATAATGTCCCCGCTTTGCATTTCCCTAGCCTATAAAGGAATCTTAAATATCCAGTACGACAATGCCTCGCTACTACGTTTTTCTTTACGGTGTCACCCTTAGCTACCAATTGAGCAATTAGCTGTTCGCGAGTGTGTACTAATGGTTATTAGTCATTGTGTTTTAGTTTTTTTAATTCGATATTTTCATCAGGTCAATACGTTATGAAATACAGACATTGTCAATAAACTGCAAGAGCCGGTGTGCTTGAAACTGTTGAGATGTGGCAATACCCCTAGCTAGCTTTGAACGTTTATAAAAAAATTGGGTGTATAAGACACCAAGTATGCCACACTCACTGTGATAGTCCAACGTTGGGGACATTATAACATGAACGATGCATTAGGCTGTCGTTAATGCTTATGTTGTACGCAAATGTACGTTCTATAAAGCATAGGGCTCCGGATGTCGATATGCCTAAGATAACCTACTGCCTTATTTCCTTTCCTTACCAATTAAGGCCCTGGATGAGTTCAGCCTGTGTTGAAGGGCGCTTTGGCTTAAAATATATTTTCAGTTTAGTTACCATATTTTAAACGATTTTTTTAGTGATATATATGCATTATTGCTGCATTTTATTAATGAACTATGCTATGAATATCAGCTAGTTTCAGAACAATGAATAAAAAATTAATATAGCTCTGAGGAAAACATACGCGCGTCACGGAACAGAACTGAAAATTCGAAAAACGTTTAAATCTCAAAACTAAGAGCCCAAACGAAAAATATTAAACTAACACTATGCGAAGTTTTCTTCGGTATCGTATGATGCATAATGCTCTAATAATTTTATAAGGACATACAAAACCGAATGAAGCTGAAGCACTATTACGGTAGGAAATGACTTGATAACTTTCATTAACGATTACATGAGTGAAAAATCCATACACGCGACACCTCAATTCCTAAAGTAAGGTCTATCATTCAATTATTACTGTTCAGGTTAATTTTGTAACTGATATAGAATTTGTGCTTTGTTAAGGTATTATAGGTCTTCAAGTTACATTAGGATGTCGGTGCTGGGTCTGAGTTCGACACAATCGCAGCTATAGTTGTCGAAACACAAGCTGTGAAGAGAATTCCGGCACGGAAAATCTTTAGCTTTCCAGCAAGCTCGTAGCTATTCTACAGGTGTGTGCGCCGGAGCAGCGTTGCCTGGAGTAATATGAACTTATATAACATTAGCACTAGGTAATAAATTCCTTGATGTTATATGGTCTTATTTTATATTTATATAATTTCCATTTACTGACAGTATTTGACAATATCGGCTGAGCTAATAATTATATACCAAAACATAAGGTTTTACAAAATAATGCTTTCGGGTAATAAAAACAAGATATTATCCATTTTTATTTAGTACATAGGCATTAGCCACAACAATACACGACATTTTGCGCTACAAAATGTAATATGAACTGGTTAGATTAGCTAAAATTGAGCCCAAATAAAATGATAAATGTTATTACATTACATACCTAATCACTATAATACAATACAGTGCACTTATTGAAAAAACACTTGTTACCAATAAAACAATCAGTATAAAAATACTTTTACTATATTCACCTATATTTTTTGCCTGGACAATCTGGCAGAGAGCAAATGAACAATTTGCTATGAAAGTATTTTCATCACTAACAGCATTCACTATAAACACGCTCTACTGTATTACTGTTATAGTGGATAGGTTAAGTTGCGTGTGTAACTATCTATTATTAAAATTCTTTTTTCTTGTAACTATTATTTTTGTTAAATATAGCTCATTTTAAAGTATCGGCCCACCGGGAATACAATTTCGAGTATGTACAGCAAACGTGTTAACCAAAAACACTATACCATTACCCCGCTTGACACGATTGGAAATTAGCGATGTTATTGTAACTATCAAATTGATGCTTCACTGGTAGTTGTTATTGGATTGGTTTCTACACACTGTTATTTTCTCTGCATGGTAAATAGCGATAGTTTGATAACAATAAATAGCTTTTACAGACTAAAAACATTTTACCGTATTGATGTAAGAAAATTCAATATATACAATGGAAACGGAATTTATACTGGTATTTGTTGTTGGCTTTAGGTCCTAGCCGGCATTTCGCTAATTTTGAAAACGGATATGAAAAAAATAATCATTTCGCGTTTTACAATCTAAAAAAAATTCTTTCATATAAACATACAGTAAAGTAGTGCTTTTTATACTGAAATCGCTTTGGACCCATCAAAAAATTTGCAATACAACATTTTACTATCATTTTTACTCCGAGTTTATTTTAGACAAATTAGACCGAAGGCAAAATTAAGAAAATTCGAAAAATTATGGGGAAAAATTGAGGAACAACGAAAAAATTTATGATTATTCCACTGGCCAAGCCCACCCAGCCTGCATGCACCCGCCACCACCGCATACTCCGCTGAGGCCTTGTACCTCCTGACACGACGGACCTTACATATGATATATGTATAATATATAATTATAAGATATTTTAGGACAAAACATTGTATATTTATAAACAAATGTAAAAAAGATGTATTTGGATTAAAGTTTGTTTAAAATGCATTTTTGGTTTAATGCCGACTAAGATGCTGTCGAGTTAGGCGAGCTTACTATGATATATACCCGGCACAAGAAATATAGATAAATTTGTTTTTGATAATTCCATAACCTTATTTATTGTAGAATTTTACATTATATTGTTTACTTCAGGATAACCTCTTAAATAAATATATAAATAGGTTGATTATGGATATTATTAGCTAAACCATAGTACCTGGAGGCTTGTTATTATTATTCGGACGTATTTATAAATAATACTTATATAATAAGCTGATTGAATTAGAATAGCTAAACAGTTTAGATGTGGATAATTGCTAAATTTCTCCAAACAAGTGAATTTTTAACTCCATTCTCTCGGTTTATTAATAACACTAGAGAAAATAAATAAATTTTGTAGAATACATAAGCGTAACAATAGTGTAACTCCAAGATTTCATGTTTTCCCCGAAACAGCAGCATTCCGGGTAATCATGCCAAATTAAAAACTTTAGAGTATTTTTCAGTTTAGTTTCAGTATAGTTTTAGTTTTTAATTATTATTTTTATCCTAATATCGAATTTTTAGAAATAAAAAGGAAATGCAATCATAAATATATTTATTAGACACCTACTATGGAAAACAGAAAACAAAATGTAAAATCTAAATGACAATTATGCGAACAAGAATTCTAGGCAGAAGCAATAATGCGTTTAATAAAGTAGTTTACACGTTAAATTTTTAGTTTAAAATTTGAACTAAAAGTTTGAACATTGGTAATACCTAAAATTATAAAGAATT
The DNA here is from genome assembly GCA_030248225.1 of Trileptium ribeirensis. Lineage (NCBI taxonomy): Eukaryota > Metazoa > Nematoda > Enoplea > Enoplida > Thoracostomopsidae > Trileptium > Trileptium ribeirensis. Next base: position 56,273 of record JASANE010004707.1, read on the forward strand.
TAGGAATTGACGTTTTATTTTGATATAATTCATTTACACCAATAATTAATTAATAAATTATGCGCAGCTGGAATACTGTTTCTTCGTTCTGAGAGCTAATCGTTTCGTATGTCATAAAATCATGACTAGAATCCTTCTCTAAACAGTAAATATATTATTTTCCCTTGTTCAGTCGTAGCCTCAAGTAAACTGCTAAGCGCGTTACGTTATTATAATGGTTAGCAAGAACGAGTTGCTAACTTTTGCACTGAGTTCAGGAAGCTGCAGACCCTCGGGTTATGCTTAGTGACAGTGTTGTCAAACATATAAGTAAACTCCGAAGCGTGTTACGTTATTATAATGGTTACCAAGAACGAGTTGTAACTTTTGCACGAGGTTAGGAAGCTGCTTCCCTCGGTTATGCTTAGTGACAGTGTTGCAACATATAAGTAACTCCGAAGAGTGTTACGTTATTATAATGTTGAAGAACAGTTATAATTTTTGCACTGAGTTAGGAAGCTGAGACCCTCAGGTTATGCTTATGACAGTGTTGTTAAACATATAAGTAAACTCCGATGCGCTTCGTATTATAATGGTTAGCAAGAACAAGTTTAAGTTTCACAGAGTTCAGGAATTACTATCCCTCGGTTATGCTTAGTGACAGTGTTGTAAACATATAAGTAACTCCTAGCGCGTTACGTTATTATAATGGTTAGCAAGAACGAGTTTGCTAAGTTTTAGGAGTTCAGGAAGCTGCAAACCCTCGGGTATGCTTAGTGTAGTGTTAAAATATGCTCTCTACTCTGAGGAAGACCAGAAAATATATCGTAATATAGCCTATGCTAATTTTCTTAGGTTAATTACATTCTTCTGTCGATGTTAAGTCATGATTTATTACTCGGAATACCAAGGCTCCTATTACTGCTGATTCCAAAGGATGAAGTCAGTTACAATATGTCTCGAAAAAACTGCGATTATTCAGAAATGTTACGGTTATTGTAATGCTGATGTATAAGTAAGCGCGATAATTACAGATGCGTGTAAATTTTCATCCAATTTCTTCAACACCAGTATTCACTGTATTCCTTGAAATTCTTATTGTACTGAAGCCGAAGATGGATAGTATTGTAACCGTTGCGAAAATTGGTACTCTGTTTTTGTACGTTCTAACCGGTGGAAAGCTGCCTCACGCAAATATTTTCACGAAAATCCCTCGGTTATTGTAGTACCCGTCCGCCATTGGACTGGTCCCAGCCACTGATTGGATCATTTGACCATTTATCTCAAGCCGAAACCCATCGTCAGTTTTGCGGGTTTTAGGTGACAATTTTTTCCAGCATTTAATTTCAGGTTCGCATTGCTGAACTGCTTTCGGATCATTTGGAGATAGTGATACTGGTTCACCAGATTGCCCTGGATGAGTTGGGTTAGCTAGCAGGCGAAGCAGTTGTTCTTTGGAACCACTTGCCCCCGAAGCAAATAGAATTTGACTATTTGACCCGCTTCCGAGTGATTTAGCGTGATTGGAGGCCTTAGACTTTACGTTTCCGTTGTTTCCTGTAGTACTGCTCATTGCTGCGCACTGATTCTTAAGCGAATGTCGTAAATGAATTAGTACATCTGGCGGCATGAGTTGGGCAAATGATTTCAAATATTCATGGGCGGCAATTTGAGCAATCCATTCTTTTGAACATCGGGGAAATTGAGAGAAACACGCTTCAAAATAGTCAAACTGTTCACATGAAGCCCAGTCAGGTACCTTCGAACGAAGTGCAAATACTGAACGAAAGCAAGTTGCAATTTCATTTTCAGGACAGCTGTACGGATCTTTTGGATTGCTTGATAGCGATTTTAGGAATGTTGACGATGTAAGACTTGAGCCAATCTTACTAGATCCTAAAGGAGATTTTGGGCCTCCACTACTGCCGCTGCTGCTATCGCTACTAGCAGCGGATCGCGCTGATTTCGAAAAGCGTTTGAGCCGTGATTTCGTCTCAAAATTTGAATAAAAATTGATGTCGTCATCACGCCATTGAGGGATTCCATAAATTCCGCTGGCGTCAGGTATTGCTCCGGACTTATTAATTCTCCTATTTTGAAAATCGTCTGACTCCAGTGAAAGGCTGGTAGTTGTGATTTCAGCTCTCTCAACGTCAATGGCTGATGTGGAACTCAAGACAATTATTGACAACACCGTTTGAATTAGTATCAAAACTCTCAGGATTGTTGTACTGCCGTTGTGGGTCATTGGAACGTTGAAATTGGAAGACTGCTGCTTTAGATGCGTCATAGCGTAAGCGAAACCAAATATGTCACAGGATATAGTCTGGACGTTACAGAGTTTTTAGCGATTATTTAGTGAAGTTTTAGCTCTACAATTTCGCCTACATTTTCTGGTAAAATTAGAGCAAAATTTTCGCTCTTTTATTATGACGTTTGCCTAAGAATTCATAGCCATGACATAATTTCAACGATAAGGACAACGTTTATACCACGCCATCTTGAGTTGCAAATCAAATAAAGTTAGTTTAGGAATAAAAGTAAAATTAAGATATTATTCTAATCTGGTTTGCGAATAAGTAATATAAAAATTAATTATGTATAAGATTTCAAAATTTGAGTTAACGATTTCTGAAATTATACATAATTATTGTACAATTAAGTCAAAAATTTCATAGTAAACACATATCCTCAAGCAAATATGTAGAAGACAAAGAATGATGGTTTTCCTTGTCATATATGCTTTTTAGACACCACACTCGACCATATAAGTATAACATGCTGGGTTGTTCGCTAGTATTGATTTGGGCACCAAAGGAAAGCTTATAAAAATTCCGGTTGTAGGCCTATATCACACAATTTTCTGTATCGGTTCTGCTATTTCGCTAACTGCCGCAATTAATTTCTATTTCTGACACGCTTTTGGATGCGCTTTGCAGGTTTTAATTTTTTCTTAATTAAGTTTTCTAATTGGGCGAGTCTACATATACCTACCTATCCTGAGCTTAGATAATGTGTTATTGATTTTTACAAGCTTAAGCCTAAAATAAGATTTACAGCCCAATTTTGTGTCTATTCGGCAAATATTAGGAAACATCTGATTAATCAAATCGCTAGTGACAATTAAAATCATAACTACTTGTTACGACCTAGCAGTGTTTTGTTTGGCGTAAATATTTGGCTGAAATTAGTCCTAAACAAATTACAGGAATTATAAGAAATTATACCCATACAGGTGGTCCGTAATCCCTGGAGGATAGCGGTTGCTCCGGGAGGACCACCTCAGGGGGACCAACCGGTTATCTGGGGTAGGTCGTCAGGGGATATAAGTTTGAAACATTTACTATGTGTTGCCCTGTTTACTTAGGTAATTTCTGCCTGTTATCTGCCAAAATATTGCGCGCTTTCAGGGCGGAAGGGGAGGGAGATACAGAGCCTTATGTGACGATTCCATTGCCTCCCAGGGATAGGGATTGGTGTCTCTGCAAGAGGTGTTCGAGCTTCATGGGGATAATCTCTATGCGCATGCATCCTTTTACCTTTATCTTAAAATTTGGTCGTTATATAATCCTAAAATATTACCCATCTCCAAAAATTTGGTAGTTATATAATCCTTATACTAAAATCAACAGCACCCTGTTTGGGAAGAATTTGGTACCAGATAGCGTGTATGATCGCAAACGTTCCATAAAAAGGTTACTCAGAAATAAATTAATTTATGAGTGAGTAAACTTTAGGTGCGCATCGCATATCATAGTTGTTCTTTTGTCACAATAATGAACTAAACTATGCAACAAATTAGCTTTCACATTTCTGATATCGCTAATCACCAGCTTGCGAACGAGAGTACAATCTCTGTAATTCATGAACGATATTTGAGCGAACAACAGTTCTACATTTCGCGTTAAGGTCCGCGTTCATCAAGCGACGTGCTGAATCCAACAGCTGTCTTCACAGTCTATGTGTCAATAAAAGTATATCATTGCAACGGGATTGTAAAAAACTTTTTCAGGAGCACGCGGTATTTCCAATTCCAATGATATATCGAAATAGAGGCCGGGAACATCACCTGTGCGTTCATCTATCGCAAATCATGGCAAGCACATATGTAAAGTAAAAGCATGATTTATGCGTAGGCATAGATTTGGATATCCTGACCAAACAACGACCCAGCTGCACTGACATCTAAAGTTTACTCACACATAAACCTGGGAATATTACATAATATGTGTCAATCAGTAATACCGACTAGCATGCAGTCATAATCTCTGATATATTTAGGGACCAGCGAAACTGTTCCTTTTGTTTATGGTCTTAGCTAGATCCATAGATGAGTAATCTTTCCCTGCTACAGACGTTATTGTCTCCAGTGCCATTCTTTGGTTTGTTCCAATCTTGGAATATTTTATACATACGTTAACCCTTTCATCCCCAACTCTGCCAATTGGCATCAGCTCACAGTGCAACGCGTGCAAACTAAGTATGTCGCGTTGTGCTTGTTAGACCGTGCGTTGTTATTCGCTCGATTTGCGAGGTTCCTTAAGAAACCGAGCGACAGCTCCTAGCTGGCTCAGTAGATTGCGGCGCGGAGTTGCGTATGTCAAATATTGTACAATATATCAACTGGCTGGCTTGGGCGTTAATAGGTTAACCAAAAAATAGTCAGTCTCATCACTAAATAAAAATTAGCAAGTCGCTTCACTAAACCTTCATGCCCAACTCTGTCTATTGGCATCAGCGCATAGTGCAGCACGTTGATCAATCTAGGTCTGTCGCGTTGCCTTAGTTTGAACGAGCATTGTTATTCGCTCACTTTGCGAGGTTGTTTAAGGAATCGAGCAAAAGCTCTTTAGAGGCTCAGCTTTTTAACGTACATCTTTCTCATGCAATCGGGGTTGATTCAGGGCGAGAACTCGCGCTTGCGGGGCGTTAAAGGGTTAATTCAATATATCCTGTACGGCAGATTTATCTCGGGAAGCCGAGTCAGAATGACACCCAACAATGCCATATAAACTTGAATAAAATTTAAAATTTATAAAACCAAAATATTAATAATTCCTGTGTTTGGCTAGAATCATTACGGTCCAGCATATGGAGCTAGACGCATCCATAAATTAGAATGTAAAATTTTAGAATTTCAAAATTAAATAAATTTTAAAGCTTGTGTATATAATTGCATAAACCAATTGGGGGAAAGGCCTGAAATCCATATGAAAATTTGTTTCAAGGAAACGTTTTTGGAGTTATTTGGCAGTATTAATACTCGTATTTGATACGAACAATAATGCCTACGACAGATTAAAACGGGCAAGTCCAAAAACAAGGCTGAATAAAGTTTTTACAGTCCACGGATTCGAAGAGATTTTTTTCAAACAAGTGTTTGAAAATAGACTGCTGATTACACGGCTGAATAGCGTTGAGACAAAATAATTTGTTTTAAGATGTAATCGCTGAAGTATATGATCATGTTAAATTTTAAAAAACCACAGTTTGCTCTGCTGATGCCGAACAGAAAACAAAAAGATAACGAACCACAGGTAAAATTTTCTCAGGACAACTCACAATGCAGTTAAATCTTAATAATGACGGCTGAAATTAATAGCCAAACCAAAACAATATGTTTTGGCAACTTTAATACATAAAACTACATGGTATGCCCTCGAAGAAAAAATCATGAATTTTTATGACTGGCAAGATTCCATCCTCAGAACAATATTTGCCGAAGGTCCGTGGGCTTAGGGAGTGGTGTAGATGGTATTTCGGGAGATCCTACGAGGAGGGGGTAAGTAAATTTTTTGAATTTTTATCAATTCAAAATTTTACCCAATTTTGCTAAAATTTCCCTCAATTTTTGCCAATTTGCGAAAACTTTTTCTTAATTTCTCCTATTTTTCGCCTATTTCCACCAATGTTTGTCAATTCTCATCCTATTTTTGCCTGCATTCGCTAAAATTTTCAGTTTTGTGGGTTGTTGCCACAAATTTTTTTGATACCATCCTCTCAAGTCAATCGCTTAATCTATCGTTTTGCATCACTAAGATATCTGTTAAGTTTGTCAGGTAGTGTGACAAAAATTTACTTCTCAACGCAAACTGACAGCGGATTTCGTTTTTTCACGACTCCTTCTACTCTCACCGACCCCAAAAAAGGGCGCGATCCAACTGAATTTGGCGATATCCAAACAAAATAACAAAAATCAACGACTGCGGAGCAGCCATTTCAATTTTGTTAGGTAGTGTAACAAATATATTCCTTCAATTGGATCCAACTGCTTCAGCGTCTCACTGTGAGCCATGTCGGCGGTAGCGAAAGACTGCGGGGTGTTTTGTCAGCAACGTAACGCACTTCACACTCAAATCGAGAAGGAGCTTGTCAACTTTGATCAGCTGTGCAAGAGAAAAGACAATCGTCGATTATCGACAACTCAGAACTTTTCATTGAATCCACCCGCCGCTACCAAGGAAAGATTGAAGAGCTCTTGATTCCAGGAGCGCCATGTGTGATAGATGAAGATGACGCCATTTCAAACGAAGTAATGCAGACAGCTGAAGTCAACGACTCAATTTATGAAACAGTCGGGTTGAGCTGAAATTATGTTAGCGAACCTTATTCAGATTGTTCCCGAGTTAGAGGTACCTCAACGACGTAAGTGAAGCATCATCACAAAGATACACGAAAACCGTGCACCTTCCTAAGTTGACGATTGACAAGTACAATGGTGACCCGCTTCGTTGGCAAGAATTTTGTGATAGCTTTGGAATCAACCTTCCACAGTAATCCCGATCTAGCAGATGTCAATAAATTCAAGTATCTGCGGAGCTGCTTGATGGGTGAAGCACTCTCGTTGATGGAAGGTTATCGTCTAACAGCGTCTAATTACACTACTGTGGTGGAAGTGTTAAAGGAGCGTTTCGGTAACACAGAAATAGCAATCCAGGCACATCTGGAAAAATTGTTTGCTATTCCTCCGTATAAGAAAGCATCTGTACGACAAGTCTACCACGAATCCAACGGCACATCCGAATTCTTGTAGCCCTTCAATTAAACGGAACACATTTGGGAAAGTGTTTTTGCACCGATGATTTTCTCTAAACTTCCCGTTTTGTCCGCGTACAGCTGCATCGTCTGAACGGTGCGGCTCCGTGGACTTTATCTAAACTCCAAGAATTAATGAAGGATAAAATACCCAAGCTGCAGAATGAGCAAGTGTTACGGTCAGAAGTCAGATAACGTTGGAGGCGGAAATGTTAACCCACAGCAACATTCACTCATGGTTCCGGCAACAGGTAATCGACAAAGCTCATCGAAATTTAACAGACGTAGGCCTGTGGCGCAAACAGTACTACCAGCCGATAGAAGCCGGAAGTAGAATGTGCATTTTGCAAAAGCCCATATTTTTCGGATCAATGCCGAAAATCCAGTCGGCATATCCAACGAAGAACACTGCTTCACGGCAAATGTTTCAGATGCATCGTTGATGGTCACGATGCTCGAAGCGGTAACGATAAGGTGTGTTTTTCTGCAAATAGTCTTCACATATAGCAGCCTGTGCGCAGAGAAATTTCCATCCACGGAAAGCAAACAAAGAATGAGCAACCCATCAGTCGGGATGCCATCAAAAATGGTCTACTACAAGTGTCTCGCATCAGAATGATCACCAAAATATAGCTCTACTTACTGAAAGCAATCGAGTATAGATGCAATTAGCAACAGCTATCTTCGCTGTTCGGTCCTGTGACTGCGAGAATATTCTTTAGATACTGGCAGCACTCGAACTTTCATCACGGAATCGCTTCTCGCAGTACTTGGAGGTTGTGCCGATGGCGAAGAAATGTTGTCCACTGGCAAGTTCTCCAACAGTAAACGGTCCACTAAGCTGTATAAGACAGCCACTACTGATATTCCCACAAACAGCGCCAGCATCAACTTGTCAACGTAGGTAACCGATGTTATAGCGCCACCAATCCAAAATATCCGATCAACATTTCCCAGCAATCCAATCATATCATTAATCCATCTGGCCGATCCACCAAGCGGCTGCATCGAAACTGTTTAGATCGACATTATTGTGGGATGTCGGCTACAGCTATCACTTTATTTCGACTGAACGGATCAACTTCAAGACGGAATGATTTTATTGGGTTCCAAGTTAGAATACATTGTCACTGGCAAAGTGCACGTTGGATGACTACCACGGAAGCCACTGCTGTTGTTATGTTCAGGCGATCGAATGACGTAATGCTCATTCATAATGATATTGAATGCTTCTGGAAACTTGAGGACATCGAAGTCAACGATAATGCTTACCATCACGATGACGATGAGGCGGTGAAGTTGCTCAACGAAACGGTGCAACGTTGTATTGGGCGTTATGAGGTAGCACTCCAATGGAAACCCAGTGATCCAGAGTTGCCTAATGATCGTGGACTGGCATTTGGCCGACTGGTATTCAACGTCAAACGGTTGCGAAAACAGCCAGCACTGTTGAAGGAATACGACAACATCATTCGCGATCAAGCTAACAAGGGTGTTGTCGAAACAGTGAATGAATAGTCGCCGTTGGAGTCCAGAAGCGTTCACTATATTCCACATCACATGGTGGTACGTGCCAACAAGCCAACAACTAAGCTTCGAATAGTCTACGACGCATCGGCCAGGTCCTCAAAAACCCAACTGAACCTAAATGAGTGTTTGCATCGAGGATCAGTGATTTTCCAGGATCTATGTTGATCCGATTCCGCTTGTCGAAAATAGCAATGGTTTCGGATTTTGAAAAGGCATTTCTCCAAGTCGGACTCCAAACTCTACATCGTGACGTAGTCAGATTTCTATGGCTGAACGACATTACAAAGCCCATGTCAGTCAATTTGTGGGCGCTTCGTTTCTGCTGGGTACTGTACGGTATAATTTCGAGTCCATTCTTGCTGGCGCCAGTAATTAAGCATCACCACGGAATTAACGGGTCCAGAGTAGCAAGAAACATTGCCGATAACTTGTATGTTGACAATGTGTCGTCAGGTCGAGATGATGTGAACGATGCCATCAATTTCTACCAGGAAGCCAAACAGCTTTTCAGCGACATTACAATGAATATTCGACAGCGTTACTCCAATTCAGAAGCAATTCGTGACCAAATAGCCCAGCGGATCGAGGAAAAGACACACATCCCAGTGTATTTGGATTGAAATGGCGGCTATTAGAAGATTCATTGTCGTGCACGGGTTGCGACAGTGATACTCTGATTACTACGAAACGGCAGCTACTAGCAGCAGTGTCATCAGTGTATGACCCATGCGGCTTCCTTTTTGCCGATTACAATTACATGCAAGGCGCTCATTAAAGAATCATGGGAGCTAAAATTGGACTAGGATCAAACCATTTCATAGGCAATGTGTGAAAAATGGTGTCTGTTGAAGTTGACATGTTTGGTATTCCGACGGCGGATATAAAACGATTTGTGGGGCCTGCAACAGTCAGCAACGAGCAACAGAAGACGAATTTTCATCTCCAATGTTTTTGCGATGCGTCAATTACGGCTTATGCAGCGTCATGCTATCTCACAGTCCAAAATCCTGATGGTACCAAAACAACAAATCTTATAATGTCGAAATCTCGACTAGCGCCGAGAAAAACTATTACCCTACCCCCACTTGAATTTATGGCGTTCCAGGTCGGAACCAGAATTTCTACAATTGCTGTCAATAAAGTAAGAATTCCAATGCACCAGGGCACAATTTAAACGGATTCCAAGTGTGTATTACGATGGATTGCAACACAAAAGATTCTTCCCGTCTTCGAATCCAGTGCGTGAAATAAAGACCAATTAACATACCAATTTCGTTATTTCGCCACGTGCAACCCTGCTGATATTCCATCGCGCAGTATCAGTCATGCCAATTTGCAACCTTCCGATTTATGGCGGAACCTTCCACAATTTTTGAACTTGCATCCTGATTCGTGGCCCGAATATGACGTCACGACAATAACTAAGGACATCGAGGTAGATGTTCAGGCCGCAATTACTAGGCCCCAGCAAAATGGAATCGGAGCAATAATTGACGTAGCTAACTTTTCGTCGGCTAGCCAACTGTTGCGTGTGACAGCATGGGTGGAGCGGTGGATTTCAAAATGCAGACAAAGGTGTCAAAACAGCATTGAGCGAAACACACTCACAGCTGATGAAATATCTAAAGTTGAAGGGCTTTGGGTGAAATGGGTTCAAACAACCGTATTCTCAAAGGGTATTGGAGATAAACGGCATTCCCCACTCACAAGACACCTTGGAATATTTATCGACGTAGAAGGTCTCATAAGGTGCAGGGATCGATTACGTTGGGCTAGCCTTCCGTTGAAGCTAGAGAGCCACTGTTCCTGCCGAATAATCATTAGTTTTCGGACTTGGTCATTCAACAAAGCCATGAGAAACTGTTCCATTCCGGCGTCAAACATACCCTATCACAGTTACGACTGAAATATTAGATTCAAAAGAGCCGAGCAAAAATTCAACGAGTCCTACGAAAATGCATTATCTGTCGGAAAGCAGAGTCCGGTCCGTTTAAGCCGCCCGAAAGCACCCGCTTCCGTGGTTTCGAGTATTACAGTCTTATCCATTTGAACACACTGGTGTCGATTATTTGGGTCCACTAAATAGCAAAACTGTGACAACACCAGATGGTGTCGTAACTCAAACTCATTCAGTTTGGATTTGTCTTTTCAACTGTTATGCGACCCGAGAAGTCCATCAGTAGATTGTGTCAGATTCTACAACGGAACAGTTCATATTGTGTCTCATGAGATTTTGCGCTACATATGGTAGGTCCACAACAATCATTTAATGCTAAATACTTCCATTCAGCTGATAAGGCAGTGGCGACAGTGTTTCTCACAGCCGACGTACAGAAATCACTCCTGGTCCCAGGACATCAAATGGCAAGTTATCATTGAACTGGCACTATGGATGGGTGGATTCTATGAACATCTCGTCGATTCAGTGAAACGAGCATTGCGACAATCCATAGGCAAGCGTCTCTCACTAACTCAGCTTCATACGTTGGTCACGAAGGTGTCGGAAGTTATTAATTCACGTATTTTGGTACCTATAGACAATGACATGGATGGTCATGTTCTTACTCCGGCGCATTTCATCTCCGAACGCAATCGCGTTGGCTTACCGCCGTTCAAGGAATTGACGACGACGTCCTATACCACGAGGGTTAGCCGTTGAGCCTCCTGGGTGTTCGACCTCTTGGCTTTAGCCTCGGTCAAAGGCAGGAACGCATAAAGCGGCTAACGGACACCAGGCTTCGGAACAGAGCGGCGCGCACGCGGGAAACCAACGCCGTATGGTATGCTTTCGACCGGTAGCAACCGAGCAAAATCCGGTTGCCACTGCATCTACCTCCTTAAACAAATGATGGGCGAAAAACCTCTAGGATCAAAGTTGCGGCAGCGACACATGACGCGTATTGCTTGGATAGAGATTATTCACGGACATGGACCCGATGCAGGAACCAGGGATACGCCGACAGAGGGGAGACAACAACAGAAAGACAAAACGAATTATGGGGAGAGGCGGAAGACGGGGAACGGATCGCAGAACAAAAGGGCCGACAAAGAGCAAAGAAAAAGACAGCGCAGTGGTAAAAAAGCCTACCAATAGAAATACACATACTATCATCACATGAAACCTGCAACGGGTATCGCTCAATGAGAACAACCGAAAGAGGCTACAAGAAGCAGTGAGGTACAGTGAAGGTAAAAAATGGGACACACTGCTCACTGAGACAACCGCGCGCGACACCGGGATTATATGGATCGGTGGGAACAAGCACCAATGGGCATTGATTCACTCGACACAAACTGCGATAGCTCTACATGGCCGGGCTCTTCAGGCGTGGCTTGACGCTGGAAGCAAGCGTCATCATGGAGAAAGGACAACAGCTGTTCTAATTGAGCACTGCCACTGGGAAACTGCCGGGAAAACAATATTCAAGGCAGGGACTACAACGCCACCATCGGCCAGACAGGATGGGAGGCAACGGTACAAACAAGAGGTCGATACGGCTTAGGAAAGACAAACGCAGCCGGCGAAGTTCTCCTCCGTTGGTGTGAGGAAAACAATCTTGTCTGGGCGAATAGTTTTGTGGACCACAAGTGTAGGGACACATGGCGTCATCCGGCTAGAGGAAAATAGTATGAGTTGGACGGCTTTATAACGAAAGCAAGTCAGCGCCATGCCCTGGTTCGATCAATAAAAACTGAAATGGTAAACGTTTTCTCCGATCATCGGCCGAAAAAGATGGTAATTAACAAGGATGCCAGTGAAGAGCGCCGACACGGAATCCGATCACCAGAGCTCAAACAACGAATGTGAAGTGGGAATTTATTTACGAACAGCGGAGAAGAAAGACGAATTCAGGCGAAACGTCGACCGGCAGATTGAGTACACTGATACCGATTGCGAAGATCTGGTTGGTCAGATCACGGATGTCGCGAAGGAAACATGCGGGGTCCATGACAAACTGGTGGCCTCGCCATGGCTAATTGGAGAGGACGATGAATGCAAGAGTTTCCGAAGGGTCATCGAACATTGTCTAAAAACAAACGTGAGGAGCAAACGAAACACGGTGCGAACACGGAAAATCTGATTCGCATCCGTGAGCAACTCAGGGCGGCTCGAAAAAGTTACAGACACAGCTGAAGGAGTGGGAGACTCAGTGGTGGGATGGTATCATAGCGCAGTGCAAGGAAGCCCAAGAACGGGGCGACACAGGGCTGGTTTACAAGATCCTAAGAAAACTGGGTGGAAGATCATCGATTTCGATGACCGCCGAACATTTCACAGCGACGGAATTCAAGGAGCATTTTGAAAAAGTTACTGAAGACCGATACGAGCAAGCACCGGAAGACATCAACAAAACAGTGGACAAAGCTGAAGTGCGTGGAAATGTAAGAGCAACAATGGAGGCTACCAGGAGCATGGACTCACCACCTATGTTTGAAGAAGTCACGCGGGAATGGCGAAATATGCGGGAAGCGGCACCGGGCCAAGATGGACTGCGACTAGTTTACATCAAATCAGCGTCCGATCGTCTGAAGCAAGCAGTTGTGGACATGGTCATCTTCATGTTTAGCAACAGAGCGGAAAAGTGGCCAGATAGCACGAAACTCGGTTTGGTGATACCCCTATTTAAAAAGGAGACAGGAAGAACGTCAATAACTATAGGGGAGTATGCCTTCTACCCATGGTAAGCCGTATTTTGGCGCGAGTACTTGCAGTGCGATGAAGAAGAAGTGACACATATATTTTACTATTTATACACAACATGATATTTGAGCTGCTCTTGAAGTTTCTGCAGTTCCCTGCTTACTTGTCCTGGCATGAGCAATACGTTACTTCGTTCAGTTACGTATTGCTTTTACTTGAAGCGACAACTAGTACTTAAGCTTGCTTTCCG
>JASANE010004708.1:0-39581 GCA_030248225.1 Trileptium ribeirensis
TTACGCGAATCAAAAAGTGCGGGGTTATACAGGCATTCTTCTCAGTTGGTGAGCAGTTGTTTGACATACGGAACAAATCTGTGTTTCCGTTGCGGATCGATATCGTTTGGTTGATATTCTGTCAAGACGTAATGTAATTCGGAACATATTCGGATCGATTCGGCAGGCTTCAAAGCCGTTGTAATGTTCGCATTTCGGAGTATCTCGCCTTGGACTGGCACACAGCCGTTCCTGGAGTTCGTTGAAAACTGCATCAGCTTGTTTGCGCGTTCACGTGCCGTTTTCAGATTCGTTTTAGTCAACTCAGCACATAATATTACAAGATCACCTTCAGCTTTTCGGCTCGCCGTGCGTTTGCTCTCGTAGTTGCGGAAGATTCAGAAGGTTGTAATCCAATATATACGTGACTGTTGCTGGTTGACTTGTGTCATGAGTGAGCTAATTTGCTTCGACGATTTATATGATTTCCAACGTTTCTGACCGAAATTAATGCAATGATTTTAAACAGAACCTAACGCCTAACCTTAATTTTATTTATTTTCCGGTTGCCATTAAGAGATGTATATCTTCTACGACAAAATAACAATCAACCATGTCAACGAATTTAACAACTAATAATCACGTGAATTTAAAAAATATCCTTTAGACAAAAGAAATAAGACACTCTAAAGCCTAAAAAATCATATGTCATATATCAAGATAAATTTTTATGCTACGGGACAAAAGCCTCTGAATACGCTTTCAAAGACCACAATTAATGACACCAACCCGGCGTTAATAATGTTATACCAAACTTTATGATAGACATGTATTTTCACTGGGATGCCTTCTGTTTCACCATGTAAAAATTGATCTATTAAGTTAGAATAAATCAGAATGTTCACGTCTACGCTACTACTTCTGCATCAAACCCCGCCTTTGCTTTTCTACAACAAATGCAATATTCTGAAATTCATAGAGTATATATATTACGTAGTACCGACTGAAGCAATTCGTATGTAGATATGTGCAGTTCAAGCGCCCGACTATTACCACACTATCAGTTGCAATTTGCTGTACACATTATCACGCACTTCATATCACTGGTTTTACGTTAAGGTGAAAGATAGGGAAACATTATTGCATAGGTATTGTCCTTATGGTACAGCACACTAAGCCTAACAAATAATAGAACAGCGTGCTATATTGAAAACAGCATTTTTTCACCGCAACGACCAATCATATGTATCTAGTACATTTAGCTAATAATTGCATTGTCAAAGCAAAACCATTGCCGTAACGCATTTATATCGGTATTTCATTATTAGTGTACAGAGCATTTTTCATCGACGAACCTGGTTCGCACAGCTGTACCTCTTATATACCTCTTTCGCAATACCATTTTTGTAGATGGTCTCTTTTTCCATGGTGTAAACGGCATTTTTTCCTAGTCTCCTCAACTACTCAAGCAAAATGACTGATATTAGGCTCATTTTGTATAGCTGATTCTCAATATAATATATTACGTCCGCAGTCAACACATCGATTTGACATGCTACTAGTGGTTTACAAATATATGTCCAACCATTAAATCAAATTAAGGATGATGATAATACTAAACGTATTAAGCTACGCTTTCCAAATTGTGGTGAAGGGCCCCTGTTATTTTTCGGTTCCCCTTGGTTCAAAACAGGTGCCGTCGGTTCATGCCTTTGACAAAATTTTGGGCTCCCTGCAGTTCATTGCCTATTGGTAATTTTTTGTTTCCGATCGGTCCAAGGTACATAAAATTTCATCAAAATTTGTGCTAAAATTCCGTTCTGAAGCCAAAAATTTCCTAATTTTTTTAATTTGCTACAAAATAGCTTTTCCTCTTCATCAAAAATCAAAAGGGTTTGGCAGTGTTTCTGACACGATTTTTAACCATTTTTCTCTCACCTAAATCGGGCGCCCACGGTTCGTTACCAGCCCGCCCCACGATTCATACCCCTTGGCAAAATTTTTAGCGAATGGACAGCCCTGTTAACTATGCTTCATGATATTAGAGCTCATTCTGTAAATTTATTTAACTACCCATTGAATTCCCCATTTTTGTTCGAATCCTTGACGAATGGAGTTCGTTAACAGAATATATATTTAGAAAAAACTCACCGTTTTAGGTCGCCATCTGCCAACTTCTCATAGAACTTAAGCAAATTGAAGCGTTTTGTCTCCAGGTGTAGAAAAGGGGTTATCCCCACCAACAAACTACCACGAGACGCGCGAAAATTTTTTGCAAAAATGGGCAAAAAGAGATTGAAAATTGGCAAATAATATGCGAAATTAAGAATAACTCATCGCAAATTAGCAAAAATTGGATGGGGCAAGTTTTTGAGTCCCACCCAGCCTGGCCTACGTCCTCAGTTTACCATCTACCGCCTAAGGCCGAGTTCACTATGCTTTAGTCAGCTATAACGACTGGAGCAACTACAGCTGAATTTTATCTTAGTTATATTCCATAAATTGTTTGAGTGGGTTGAAAGATCTTTTACAGATATTCATCTTGCTTGGACACCTTGCGGTGCTTGTATGATTTATACGCTGCAGCGCTTGTGCTTGTCGTCTTGGCTTGTTCAGAGTAAGGAAATGATCTAATAATGGCAACATTTTATATTTCCTGCGCTGTCAAAATTCTGTTGGTATCCTGTTTCTGTTTACCTTCGATATTAGAACTTTTTTATTTTTTATTTTGCTTTATTCTCCCAGGTTGAAATTCATCAGTATTGAAAATACGTGAAAATTTTGGTACCTACCACTCGGTCGATTGATATCAACGAGCCATGTCAGAGAATAGGGCCATTTGTATGGCAATTTTTTTGCGTTTTTTTGGTTTCAAATTCCATCCTTGGTACTCAAGACTTTCAAAAAAAATTTTTTCGGAAATGTATATATACGTAATTTTATATATCATTCAAATTGCATTGAGAAGCTGAGTAGCGTCATGCTTCAACGAGTTACTGCCATTTATGTTAAATCTGAAGCATTAGTAACCTAAGCTTAAGTTTTTCATCCGTATACTGATTGATGTCATTTTAACACCATTCGACTAAGCTCTTCAATGCGATTACAGTGACAAAATTATACGTTTATCGAGAAACTCTTTCTTAAATTGTGGGTATATATATACAACATTGGAAATAAAATAATCGAAAAATGTCATAAAACTGGACGAAATGAAAATTTTCTGAACCGGCTGGTCGAACTGAGTCGAATGACACCAAATTGTCGCTGTGTTTTTAAAATTGATTGGGGACTATAGAATAAAAGCCGAAATTTTTCAATTTTTACATTTCAGAAGTTTCACATGGTTTATATATGGCAGCCTATGCAGTCACCGGCTCTACAACAGCTCCAACATAGCTGTTATATAAAAAATTGGCGTTTTTATCATTTTCCAGTGTATTTCCGATTTGAACGCTTTGCCATTGCTTGGCATTTTTTATCCTGAACTCATCGGAAATTATCAAAAGGGGTGTTTAAGTAGAAATATGATGTGGTAATTATGTTTATTCATTCTTCGGTTAGACATTATACTATTCTGTATTCAAACTATTATTACAGTTGTAATGGAATGTGGAGATCTGGGTGAATTATTACGAGTAAGAAAGTCTTGAAAATGTTTGATATTACTGAAATGCTGGGCTCTCCAAATTGGGGGGCTGAGATTTTTCGCGCCCCCCCTGGGTCAGAACAGGTTCCCCCTGGCAAAATTTAGGACTCTCCCCGGTTCACCGCCTCTCGGAAATATTCCAATCGGTCCAAGTAGTTAAATTTGTACTAAAATTTTGTTCTGAAGCCAAAAATTTCGCAAATTTTGTCAAAATTTGCTTCAAAATAGCTTTTTCTCTACATCAAAAGCGTTTTAACAGTGTTTCTTACACGATTTTTAACCGTTTTTCTTTCGGCAAACTCGGGCAACCCCCGGTTCGGAACCAGCGGGGCTCCTGGTACATGCCTCCTGGCAAAATTTTCAGCGAATAGAGAGCCCAAAATATAGTGTATTTTAGATAGAGCCTTACTAGGCTCTCCGTATGGGGGTGGAGGGCGCCCCCATGTCGGTACAAATACGTGTTTGCCGTGCACCAGTTTATTTTTTATGAAAAAATACACGATTTCAAGCATCTAGCAACGCTGATTTTCAAAAAATTTTTAGAAATTCCCGCTGATAGAACAAATGTTCTCAACGTTAAGTCTGCCCACTTTTGTCTGTTGTTGTTGTTGCGCTGTGCCACTGTTGTCGTTGCTGCACCGCATGGCTTTGGCCGATAGATAAAGACCCAAGGCCATGATCCTCAACCCTCGCAGTGACTTGGGCGCGGCAAACCCAAATGGGTAGCGGTAACAACGCTCATAGTTTGTGGCGTTAAAGACGTCACGATGACCTGCACTTCGATTCAGCCCTGCCCTCTGCAGCCCCGTTAGCGGCGACCTCATCCTCTTAGGAATCAAAACACCATTCTTTTGATACGCCAAAATCGTCGGTGTCGTAGGTAGGTCAACATCACGATATCTTCATCGTCACCTGGACTCACGTTGACAGGCTGCGCTGCTATGTATCGTTGGCGGCAGTTGAATTTTTGCAATCGCCGATCGGCTTTCTTCTTCATCGACTTAAGAGTCGGCCGACTCTGGTCATCTCGCGAAACCAAAAATTGTCTTTATTGCTGTTTATGCAAATTTAGTTGCATACGAAAAAATTTCGCTCCCGTTTCGCGCCCAACCCCTTTCCCCAGATATTTTCAACTTAGAGAGAGGCCAGACTTAAATGTGCACTAGAATGCCTATCTAAAATATCGTTGTGGTACGCACTGTTTTATGTGCAGGTTGCGAGCTATTTTGCGTAAATAAAACAAAAAAGTTACAGTACGCGCCAGAAGCGACTTACATTGCGACCGCGCGAATGGCTCGCTCGGGATTTCGAAGCTATTAAAATGAACTCCCTTCGAAGCAAATTCCTTTCGAGCGAGCGAGAGTCATTTTGTTGAGTACTGTATGGTTGAACAAAAGAAAACCCAGGTTCTTTAGCTTTTGCAAAATTGTGTTTTGTTTTATTGGCCGTGAGTCGTGAGTTTCCCTTGGAAATAGTGATTATTTTGGGCTCTCCATTCGCTAAAAATGTTGCCAGCGCGTACGAACTGGAGGGCACATCGTTTTTGTAAGGGGGCACTTGAAAATGCCAGGAACCCTACTCCAATTTGGAGAGCTCAGTTATTTGCATAGATATCTCGTTTTTAATGGTGAATGAAAAAGTTCATCAAGTTTTAAATAAAATTTTTTTGTTAGTAAAAGAGTTTGCAAAGGGTTTGCCAACGCTTAATCCTGATAGTTTAACATGCTCCTAAACTATAAAATCAAAATGCAACGTGTCAGATCTAAAACAATATGGTGTAAAATGTATGCATTCGGTTTTGTAGGTGTAACAGGTTCATTTCTAGATCGTTACAGACAGATCAAACCCTGCCACATAATCACAGGCAACATTTTCGAATTTCCAGCTACGCACCGCCACCGAAACTAAGTCTTAAATTCAACGTTTTTTAACTAATCTAGCAACCTCGAATATGCGTGTGTCTACGGTTTAGCAGTTTTGTTGGCACAAGTGCAGGAATTGTTTGATCATTTGTATTGAAGTACCGTGTTATTTAATTTTATCGCAAAATAACCTACTATACCATTGTTATGACATATATACACAGGGCAGTGTAATGGAAGGATTTTCCGCTGATTAACCAAAACATGGACACTCAATATGTTGATCGATAGATATATAAACGCGAACTTCCTTAAGCTCTTCAGAGTCCCAGAGACATAATATTGTCATTGCAATACTTTGTTCAGTTTAAAATATATTTTTAACACATTTTCAATCGACTATTCCTTCATTTTTCCTTTATTAGTTTTAGTATATATATAAATCTCAAACACCGGGTTCCAGATCAGGTTTAGATGGTCAGTTCCGAGTCTGGTTATTCCCTGTATTGGAAGTTATATATCTATTATCGATTTCTCTCAACATGAGGCCTCTTAAGTATAGTGGCCGAGCTTGTGTCTAAAAAGTTTTGGACCACAGTAAGGCTTCGACGTGCAAACTCATGATCATGGATCATAAATCAAAATTGTTATATATTATTTTTAGTTGATTAGTGCTCTTCGCGTTAGTGAGTTGAGGGACTTGCTGAAGCTTTACGACGTGAAAGTTACTTCTGGTGCGCGAAAAAATGTTCTTATGAAAGAATGCGAACGAGAAGCAAAAAATCGATATTCTGCAGTGGAATTTCGTGTTGCAGTCCGAAAACTATATGCGTACGTTTCTTTGATTTGTATTGGAAATTAAATAATGTCTAACGGTTCGTGTATTGTGTTCACTATAATAAGTCACGGAAAGTACAATAATATATTTCAAAATCGTTTAAGTTTGATACAACGCAATAGTACCAAGAACAAGATATATAATGTCTTTATTATGATTTCGGTGTGGTCATTGTTCTATCTTCATTGTCTACGTCATTGCCAATGTTTATGCCACCGTTGTCATACAAACACATGCAGACTACCTCCGCCTGTAAAGGCGATGATCCATTGTTAAAATTTGAGCATAAGTGGATACTGGGCTCTGTCCAACATTTGCTCACAAACCATTTTCTTTATATATATGCCAACCTTATCGTAAAGGCTCAAATTTTTTTACCAAAAGGTCAAATTTTGGTCAATCTTTCAATTTAGTGCCCATTTGGTTTGAAAGGTCAATTAATTTTTGGGGTTACTAAATACGATAAAACGAATTATATTAGCGTAGTATGCCGTGAACAGACCAACTGCTAAAGAGGCATGCAACTTGATAATCGACGCTTCAGTTCTGGGCTCTTTAATATGGGGATGGGATCTCTGGCATTTTCATGTGGCCCTGGAAAAAACGATGTGCCCCGGTTTGTGCCACCTGGAAAAATTTTGGGCTCACATAGTACAACGCCTCCTAGCAAAATGTTTTTGTTTCCGCTTGGTAAAAACATCCCAAACGACATAAAATTGATTAAAATTTGCACTAAAATTCCGTCTTGAACCCATGGTTTTTTGGTCAAAAATATGTTCTTTTGAACCTAATTTTAAAAACGACCATATAAACCAACTAGAACATTTAACCCCACCAAAACCATCGCTCGAAACCGAGTTTTGTTTACAATATTTATGAATGTATGATTCGCAATGTTCATAAGCTATTAACAAAACTACTATATATATACTTTTTTATTTGTTGGTGGATCCATTCTGGCTGAATGTCATACGCTTTGTTAAAACACTTTATTTATGTATATATAGCTTAAGTAATACACCCACATATACGTACGTACATATACCTATGTAATATATGCTAGTTTGGTTACGTATAAGCGCATATATAAGCTGCCATAGCTAGTTGTAAAATACACCAGTCATGCATAAGAATGAACACTCACGTTTATAAATGACCAAATTTTTGAAAGTACAATTTTTGAAAAAACCCTGCTTGAACCCAAAAACTTCGTAAATGTTGTCAAAATTTGCGTCTAAATAGCTTTTTCTCTGTAGCAAAAGCGTTTTGGAAGTGTTTCTGGCATGGCTTTTAACCGTTTTTCTCTTGGCAGAATGCAACTGGAGAAATCGGGCGCCCCTTCTTCCGAACATAGGCTCAAATTTATATATCTCTTAAAGCTATCATAAATTCAGAACATTTCGTATTTGAAATTGAGCGAGCGAAACAGGTGAATTTTCCACATAACAAACATTGCTAGCGATAAAAATCGTAAAAATTTGTTTTTCGTCCGTTTATGGAGTACATAATTCATCACCGGAAGGACGGATCTTCATTTTTTATTTGATCACGAATCCTGTGTCCTTTCGTGCCATAGTGCCCTTCCGTTAGATACTAAACCAGTGGATCACGTCTGCCGGGTCATAATGGGCCCCAGTGATGTCAAGGGTTATATTTTTTGAAGTTTGGCCTCCGGTATCTATCGTTCGGTGGCTTCTCAGTGAAAAATCAAGATAGAATCCTCCCATCGAGAGCTACAACTTTGTTGTTATGCATTTTTGTCACAGCTGTCATTTTCGAGCTATGAACCCAAGTTTAAAAAATATCGCAAAAAGTGAAAATTTAAAAATTTTTACAAAGCAAGTTTTTGCTTGATGGGTGTAACTTATTTGATTATAGTGTTATTTATACCATTAAACAAGTTGGTTTCATTTTAAGACCATATTTGTTGTTTTTAACCATGCGAGTGGTCCCGGAGCTAATTTTGGTAAATTATGGCACCAAAGATAGTCAAATTTCACCACTTTACTAATATAGATGTATATAGGTCAATCGATCGTGCTATAGGTTTTCAGGGTTGCTAGATACTATAAAAGTCTTTGTATTTGCGTGGTATCTATTAAATAATGCAAGACTTGTGTGACTTTGAATTGGAGTCACTAAAACATAATAAACTAAAGCTGAATTACCGAAACGTACATGCAATAACTATGCACGGTTTTGCGGACTTCTGTGATACATAAACCGCAAACAAAAAGCATTGGTCGAATATGCATACGCAGTACGTAGCTCATCATGCATTAATACGTTGTTATTACACTACTAATGTCAGCAACATTAAATACATCTGTATACCAAATGATATTTATGACGTCTCTTTCTACTTGCTAAACATTTTCATCAGGGCATGAAACGGGGCCATGTTTTCTAGCGACACGGTGCCTGAATTTGGGGCACCCACGTACTTGTTGAGATGTTACTTCCATTCAGCATACTTGTAAAAATTTCGAATAATCTGAAGTGCTGACGTTTTCTTGCAATGATATCATTGAACGTGAGCATTGATCCATGTATGTATAACAGTTATAGATAGATATGATACGATAGAAGGTGGTGTACTATAACGCGTTATTTTAGTCAACGGTTCAGTAAAGGTTTCGATGAAGATAATATCCGGAAACGAGAGGAATCACGCTGTAGCGTTTGCGTACATGGTTTGTGAACAGATTTAGTATATATTTGTTATTACCTTATTATTGGATCATCTTGTAACGTGGTATCGAAAACATGTAGAAATAGGATGTGTGTAGTGGCATGAAAATTTGATTGAAATGTTTCATCGAGCATTCGTTTGTTCTATCTTTTAGTTCGGGTACTACGAAAAGATGTACCAATTAAGATGGTTAAAATTAAAATCCGTTTTGATTTTGGATGTAAAATCTGAGTTTATTTAAAAAGTTGATTTAGATTGGCTTGCTAAGGGAATGGCTGTTTGAAGTCGGCCGTTCCCGAAGAGGTTGGCCGAAAGTAAAATTACGCCAAAAAATTCATTACAAATTGGGCTTATGGTTAATTACAGAATATGGTTGCTAGTTTCAAACACAAAGTGGGAAAAAGTAAACTAGTAACTCCCAAAGCGAGGAATAATGAAGCGAATGTGGGTACTGTGCGCTTATTGATTTTTTGTCCTGCCAAATTCAGGTCGATAAGCCTACTTAAAGTCCTATGCTAGCAGTTATACACCGGCAATACTTCAATGAAGAAAAAATTAATTTGTGAAGAGTGATTTTTACGTAGTAGGACATTAAGACTTGCATTATTTGATGCATACCACACAAACACACTTGCTTTTATCATATTTAACAATCCGAAAACCTATAGACACCATGGATTGACTTATATACATCTATATTGGAAAAGTGGCGAAATTTGACAATTTTTATTGCCAAAGTTTACCAAATTTAGCTCCGGCACCGTACCACCGGCGGAATAACACAGTTAATATGATCTTAAAACAATGAAACCAACTTGTTTATATAATGGGTTAAATAACCCTATAATCTGATAATTCAACCCCAACAAACAAAAAGCAGCTCTCCACAAGAGGGTTCTGTTTCCATTTTTCACTGAGAAATCTGTATCTCGAGATAAAGGTTGCGAAAGATAGATATCCCGATGGCCAAATTTCAAAAATGTGACCCTTGACCTTTTTGGGTCCATTTTTGCCCAGAAGATGTGGTTGGCGGTTTTAGCATCCAATGAGAGGACAACAATAGACTGAATTTGTGATCACATAAATAATTTGTGAAGATCCATCCATCTGGTTATGAGTCATGAACTTCACAGATGGACAAAACAGAAATTAGTACGATTTAGCAAAGTTATAAGAAACACTCCACTCGCTCCGTTTCAATTATGCGAGTTTTACAACCTTTGTTCATTTTGCGAGTCAATGTTAAGTAATAACAGTATTCTACCTTAATGTAAGATCGATTGGAAGCATTTTTGATTCCGATTGATTTGAGTCATGCTTATGCAGGAACATCCTATGTGAAGCCTCGCTCTGAGCAAGCTGTTCTAAATCGACTCATGTTAAATTGGAAAAATTCCAAGCTGAATGGATTTGACATCTCAAGTCAAACTGCCTTTTCCGTAGTGCCACAGTTTTTGCATAAACGATGGTACGCTAGTGAACAATTCCCCAAAATTAGCAGTTTAGTCCTTATGCTGCCATATAAATGGATTAAGCTCATTTCCAGCAGGTTTTTTCACGTTGACTTTGGTAGTTTGCATACACTTTCCAGTTATGGTTGTCATTTACTGGTTGAACAACACGGTGGCAACGTGGGCAAGCAAACAACATGCGATGTTCACGAATGCATGAACGATGTGTTGAATGTGTATGTATATGTGGTATATATGCTCTGGAAATTCGAACACACAGTACTTTTCGGCTAGCTCCGGCTCCTGTAGAATTCTTGCCCCGCTACAACACTACTATTTATGTCACAAGCCTTATGGGAAGCAGCAAATTACAATAAATTTCCACAGAACGATGTTTTCCTCGTTCTTTCGCGTCCTTTGCTAAAAAAAGCAGCGTCACTTGCAATAAACTCCAGGAATGATTGTTGTCTTTCGAGTGAGCTGTATTATAACCTTTTTAAGACAGAAAGCAAGTAGTGGTCATTTCTGTCGTGTATTGTGCATATTAATGGTGCAGTTTGAGTAAATGTCCAATGTTTGCCACAACGGAAAAAAGCGGGAACAATGTGTAGTTAATAGACGGGAAATGTAATATCAAAAATGGAAAATCGCAGGGAAAACAGAAAATTTATCATGCAACACTGGAAATAAGTTTCTGGTCCGTATTGATACCGCTGAGATATAAAAGCGAACCTTTATGCAAAGTTATTGCCGTCGTAAACAACAAATTATTTGCTATAAAATTTTTCACCTAAATTAATTTTGGCATAATTTTAGTCAATTTACTTGTACGAAGAGGATTGGATGGGTCTATACTTTTGACAGTTTTTAGCCGTTTACACGGTGACCATTAATAAATGATGTGTTACAAACGGGAAATTTGATTAGAAAAAGTGTGAAGACGTGAAAATGGCAGACGAAAATTGGCGATGGTTATAAGTTAGGTATATTTATATTAACACAATTCTAAAATGAAATTTTTGATTAAAATTGCTGACGATGCTAGCTTGGGGATGAGAATAGTGTCAATAGGCACAGAGGATGCATCGTGGCATATGGACTCCGTTCTGTTACGTGCAGAGTACCCGCGGTCGGCAAACTTAAAAATAGCATGGAATCATCGCGAAATTCACTATGGTCAAAAATCGAGAAAATTGGGCCTAGCATGAAAAACCAAAAAAATCGGTCTATTGAAATATGTTACACATTATATAAAAATTAAATACTCATTTTCCATTCACTATGTGATGAAGTCGAAATTCCAAAAATGCTTGTTTCATGTCTTATAGTATACACCTCACTGAAGCATTATACTGAAATAGCTGCGTCCTTGCGTTGGGAATAATATTCATTTCGCTTGGCGACATCATATAACTTTAAAGTTGTCCTATAATAATTGTACAAGACCAAAATTTTGCATGTGGGCTTTGAGCTGCCCTCAAGCTCCAAATAAGCTCTCCATTCGCTGAAGATTCGGCAACGGGACGTGAGCCGACGGCTCTCATGGCTCCAGCTTCGCCAGGGAGTATTTTGCTACGAGAAAACGACGGGTATTTCTAAATAAAAAGTATTTCTAATTTTGCTATGTCCTTTGGGGGTGTTATTACCGAGCGGAAATTCCAAGAGGCGGTGGACCGGGGAGTTCAAAATTTTGTCAGGGGCACCCTTTTTGTCACGGCGCACTTGAAAATGCCAGGGATCTCCACGCCCCCAATTTGGAGAGCCCCATTCCGAGGCGAACTGCAAATACCCACGGTAATTTTCTCCAAGACAACCCGCGAAGCAACTTTAGCCCCACGTCAACTAGGGGTTTTATATTCGCATTTTTTTGTATTTTTCATGCATTATAACATATGTTTTTGTTGCACATTTGTTTTTCAAACACTGGAAATGACAGTTTCTACAGACCACACTATTTACTTAGGATTTTGTCGTATAAATAGCCGATATATAAGTAGAATTGAGCTTTGTTGTAACACTTTTGTAAGGACTAATTATTTTTGGTGTCGCTTCAAAATGTCTGGGGTTTTCCCTGGGGGGAAGCCAAAAAATATCTGGGAGGCATGACCTATGGCGATTGGCGATCCGCCGAAATCCTACGGGGGTATACGTTGAGGGGCCATCATTTTTATTTAATGTACAACAAGGATGCTCTGTTACAGTTGTACGGTTACCGAGCGACACCCATATTAAAAGTAAGAAAGTGTTAGAAAAGGTATATAATCATCAAAAGGTAAAATCATTAGTGGTTTTCTATTAAAAATATCTTTAGAAATTTGTACCATATTTAAAGTGATGGTGAAAAATAGAAAATTTCACAATCACGAACGCGCCAGCACCTTGTGTACACCTCGTGGCATCTTTAGCCCATCAGTCGATCGGATTTCCTGGAATGTTTGATCTGTACATAAATGCATCGCCCCTAGCTAATTTTTTGTTCTGGACCTTTTGTCAGTAAGGCATATATATTTATGTAATGCCTCCCAGTTATATAATACTTTTTGTTTTTGAGAGCCTGTTTTAGTTTAATAATTTTTCATGTCTTTATCTGTAAGTTTGTGCATTCTCAAATTTCAGTGTGCAAAATCAAAAAGTTGTTCGAAACCTCCAGTCATCTCTTCCTATTCATATCTATTCATTGTATACGGTGCCATGCTTATGTATATTGCAATTTTTATATATGGACCAAAAGTCTTAGAATATAGAAGTGTTTTATAAATTCTGCTTAAATTTCGATGGATAATTTTGTCACTCGCACAAAATGAGTCTTGCCTCCTTGACGCGGCTCAACATCAGAGTATTTGGTGCTGACATGCCCTTCAAATCAAAAGAATCATATTTGGCATTTAAATTAAAAAATTCTCGAAATATTCATTGTGCAAAGGTTTGTGCATTCTGAAATTGAGGTGTACATTCTAAAATTTTAGTGTGCAAATGCACAAGGATTTTGCACAAAAATCTGCTCCTATGTATTTTTGAGAGCTTATCCAAGCCGCCTATTTCGGATTAGTTTATCATGGTTTCACGCATGTGGGTAACATTGGGAACAGGGTGCATAATGAGGTCATAATGGTGTTTCTGTTTTTCAATTTCATCAATAAAATTTGAACTCATAGTCAATAATCATGCTCACAGTGCTTGGAAATCCTTTGGTATTGTTCATAGAAACGGAAAAGCGTGTTTTCGTTGAGAGTTTGCCTGTCAAAATGGAAATTGAACAAGGAAAAGATGTATTGCTGGAGGTGAAGTTGGACGATGGCGACGAAAAGTTGGAATGGTTCAAAAACGGTGTTCCTGTAAAACAGTGTGACCGTGTGAAATTTGAAGAAAACTGTTCAACCAGACGTGTCACATTTTTTAACGTGACACCGGATGACGCTGGTGTATATACCGTAAAATGTGGTAATCTTGCGTCGTCTTCAACAACAATTACAATTAAAGGTATTGTTTACCAGAATTGATTTACTATTATTGGACTTTGTTGTAGTTGTGGTGTAGTCAACACAAACACAGGAAATAATTAAAATTTTGTTGGTTTTCGTTGACAGAAGTCGGATGTCGACGACGTGAATCTCTTTTGTGTTTGCTCAGGCGTTGCCGTATAAAATTATTTCATGTTCTTGAAGTTAATAATCTTTTTATAGTTAAAAATCATCTTTAGTTAACATTGTTATTACATACCTTAGTAAGTGTAGTGTTGCATTATGTTGGATTAGTACTTTACGCATGAATTACGTGTATTTACGGCATCATGTTTTATTTTATTAACTTGTATCCTCATACTGACGCAGGGGCCGTGCATTCCGGAAAATGGACGAGGGCACCACTGTTCGCTGGCTTATTTACAGGTAAAATGTGAAGACGAACTCCTGCAGCTCATATGAATCTGTATACAATATGTAAATTACCAATGTTTGCAAAATTTACCCCTTTGGTTGTACTTGAAAATATTGACATATGCAGGATATAGAAGGAAATTTTGTTTTTTGTTTCCTTCGAGAATGAACATTGGGTCCCAGAGCCCGCTCGTTTCGGAAGGCGTTTCACAGGACAGTACAACGAAGTTTCGCAACTGGCATCTCTATTCGCTGAAAATTGTATCACATTACACCATTTGAGGGTTCCTGAATTGAAGCAAAGGTGCATAGGATATCGACGGGCAGGAAATACACCGTCTCTGGTCGAACTGGGTGTTTCATGACCTAACTTTATAAAAATAGATTGAGTGTTTCAGCGCAAAATGGTAAAATAATAAACTAAATCAATTCTGAAATGCTGTTAAGACTACTAGTGATTGATGTTGAAACCATTCATCTATTATTTTGCACATGTTGCCTGCACATCGGCACCCTCAGGATGTCCAAGATACCCAGCATTTCCTTTTTGTGCCGAACAAAAAGTATTTTGTGTTTGGACCAAAACTCGATAATTAGCAGCCTTCGAGATATATTTTATTCAACCCTCGCATCTCTGGCCTCTAGCTACGCTCCGGCGGCTCTCCGGCATACTCATAGTTATCTTAGAACTAAGGTTCTTGTCAAACTTTCACCTCAAAACTTGAAAGATTTTCTATTTTTGGAAAATTTTAATGTGCTTACATATTGCAACATTTTTCATGAGTCAGGTACAACGATAATGTCTTGAAATCTTTTGAGCTCAGAAATGTAACATTTACAAAAAAAATTTTAAAGCTTCGCGATAATATTTGCTATATTTTTACATTACAAGAAATTACTGAAAGATTTGGAGTTCAATGATGAAAGCGCAAATATACTTTAATGTTCAAGAATATTACCTGCTATTTTACAAATTCTTAAATATTATGCTTTTTACTAGGGATTCGTTGTTCGTGTTTGCGATTTTTATGACTTATTTAGCGAGGACACGGTTAGAACTGTTGATATTTTTCTTCATATTTGATGTTCATCGTAGGCGTATCTTCAGCTATTAAGTGCAATTTTCAAAATCGTAGGAATTGAAGGGTTCGTTCTCCCGATTTATATTTAAGGCATTATTTCAGTACATGTGATAATATAGTGCTGCAAATTAGTGTTATTTTTGGGTTGGGGTTCTGTTGTTTGGTATGTAAAATAATAATTGTTGGCAACTGCTGAGTCTGTTTGTAACATCCCATATACATGATGTATAAATTTTAAGTTATAATTTGTGTATTATACGCTCATTGGCTGTTCGACATGCAGAAATTTTTACCACATCCAATCTGGACTCGTGCATATTTTGAAAAACCTGCATGTATTGGTAAAGGTCACAAATATAGTTAACAATATTGTTTTTTATAAAAAAGAAAAAATTTGATTGGCTTTAGCTTGCTCAAAAACACAATATTGCGTTCAGCACCTAGGCAATATTATGAGTCAATGTTTCTTCAGTTTCCAGAGCTACACTTCGGGTTTCCGATTGTAGCAAATTTCTGATTCCCGTTCCGGCTATTTTTGCCGGAATCGAAGTTCCGGTTTCACGCCCTTTGGATATCTGTAGCATATTTTGTAATGAATGTTTTTCATTTCCAGTCAAAATTAGCTAACATGCAGGGAATAACCGGAACCGGAACTGTCAATTTAAAACGGATCCGGAACCGGAACTTGGTTTTCGAAATTGATATATATAGTAAAACAGATGAAGGAAGAAATGAAGGTATAGTGGATTTGAAATGCATTAGCAATAACTTTTACATTGAACTTAATGTATTGCCATGGCATTATTGCCTTTCTGAAACTGTAAATAGAAGCTAATAATGTTTATTTAGTGATCAATGTGTCGGTTTTTGGACACATAGAGCAAAAAGTGAATTCCGCTATACACCCTTGTGTATACTGCGACAAATTGAATGTGCTTACAAGAATAAACACTTTCGCTCTGTCTCCAGTCGCCTCTCTTTACTACACATACGTTTGTTACATGTTGCTCTGTAGAAAACATGAAATTAATGGTTTATATGGTTCTAAGATAATAGAAGGTAATCTTCTGATCAGTGCTCAGAGACACAGTTTAGGCTAGTGTTGGACAGACTGTGCCCGTCAGTTAGATAATAATGATGATAACTTTCTAATCAGAATGTTATAAATGAGACAAACTGTGATGCTGCTCGCACAGTTTCAATAAATACAGTTCATTGCCAAGAAAGCAGTTTCTGGCTGCGTTGCAGATAACGTTACTTTACTTCAATTTAGACTGATTTACAAAGTTTACAAGCGCACTGGCTGGTGATATGAAGCAAAAACGTGGAAAATTTCAAACAAAATTTTTAAACCCGAATTCCGGTTTCGGTATGGTTTTTGCCCTTTACCGCAACCGGAACACGCTTTTCGTCGGAACCGGAATTCCGGTTACTCCCTGCTATCAAGCTAAACCATAACACTCAATTTGATGCTATTATATAACACAAAAAGTATATTCTGTGTTTGTACCATGCATTAGCTCTTTTAATATGCCAACACATTTTTATCGACCTCTATTAACAGTTAATAAGGCATAGAGAAATAGTTTTAATCGAACAAACATTAGCATAATAATTTTTGAAGTACTGTGAGTCCAGGATGTATATGTTAACTATGCTGTTATTTGAGCTACAGCCCAATGGTTTCTGCTTAGTAACTTTCGACAAACTACACTGCGAAATGTGTCTTTAATTGAATCTTACGGTTACGAGACCACAACATATCACAATTTCGTTCATTTCACATTGCTGTGGACTGTCTAACAACAGTAATTCACTCGATTGCAGGAATTGGGCTTGGGAAAGTGTGGCTATTTGTGTTTGGTGCCTATTTTGAGGTTAAAGGCACAGAAAGGCAATACACGTAGTACAATTTGCGAATCGAATGTACGGTTCTGGGTAGCTTTCCTATTTATGCAAAATTAATAAGCCTTGATCAGATCGCGTGTTTCACAACTCACTGGACATAATCATCTGAATGCCTATCTATTTAAGCTGGGAATGGTACAGAGGAGCCTCTGTGGGAGCTGCAATGTAGAGGATACTTCACAACACTTTGGTCTCAAGAGCAACAGTGCTACTAAACTTAGAAACTTTTATACGGTCATGATCCTGTTTGGACCTTGATGGTATCAAGAGAAAAATTTGCGTTCTTGCAGCTGTTTAAGAATCTGTTTTGTAGCTTTCCTGTCTTATCCATTAATCTACTACACGGCAAGCAGAATGCTTTTAGAAAATTATCTATCAACTCTCGCTCATAAATTGCACAGTACTCGCCACTACTGATCGCTGCTCGCTCGTGTTTGGTTCACTGCTGGCTCGGAACTTCCACGTGGGAAATAATATGTTGCTTTGAAAGTTTATAATTTAATACTCGTTGTTCGCTCTTTAGGCGACAGTCAATGTGCCAGGTACTGTAGTTGACAAAGATTAATGTTTAAAAATGAACATGGGCATTCGGGATATAAGTGCGTAATGGGCTGCTCAAAATTGCTTCGGTTCAATAACGCTTTAATGCCATGATGTCTAACAATGTAGTCGTTTTTGTTGCATATACAAGAACCTGCTAGACATTATTGTTAGGGATTGCAATTTGACACAAACACAGCTAGTTTATTACTACATATAATATATTTTGTTAACATCGGAATTACGTATATAATTGTATTTTTAATTTAGCACCAATTGCTAGAAAAGTAGCTCGTCTCATTGATCACAGATGGGCACCAGATGAAGCCTATATTGATTGGCCGTGTTATTATGAACGGCGGATTGCTACAATGTATCAGTATCGCGTTATAGCGACCCTATGCAATCCGACAGTACAAACCAGTGAGTGTTTTTTGTATAACAATTATTGCTTTACTTGTATTCTTACTATAGCCAAAACAAACAATAATTACAGAGATAAACAGCTATTGAATTGTATGATTCTAATACTTGCACAGATAATATTGTTGAACTATGTAGTTCCGCGAACGATGATGAATTTTCCATTTTTATATACAATAATAATTATGGTTATGTTTATTAAAATAACGCGAACATAGTTGGAATCTGATGGGCACAGTTTTTCATTAATTAATTACTGAAGCCTCAGTAATTCTCGATATTGTTCACATATTTAAAGTAATTAAAATCGAAGGTTATTTTGTTGTGAAACTTAACAAGCGGAGTTTCGTCATTTAGTATCCAATTGCAACAAATATTCTTTTTGTCTCTGTCTGTTCGTCGCATCTTCACCAGATCCCATATTATATGCTGCTTCCATGATGTCTTACCTAAATTTCCATAAAATCGAAACAGATGGAAAGCTTATTGGCTATGGCCATTTGGAGTCCCCAACATGTTAGGCTACCAACGGCATTCGATTGAAAATTCAAAAAAAAACGTAAAACGAATTTTCTCATCGATAGCTACGACTATGCTATTATGCATTTTTTCAGAGCAGTCGTTTTCGAACTGTGGGCCACAGTAAAAAATACGCCTCAAAATTAAATGTTCAAAAATTCTCCAAAGTAAGTTTTTTCTTGTTGGGGTTAATGATAGGATTATGGGGTTATTTAACCCTATAAACACGTTGGTTTCATTGTTTTACCCGACATTGGGTATGTTATTAACATTCAAACTGGTACCGTGAAATCAACTCCTACACAGGACATGGAAGCTGCTTTAAAAGAGTTCAGCCGATTAAAAGTCTCAAACTATTTGGGACAGTGTCTCAATATAGAACATTGTGCGATTACTAATATTGCTACTGAAACAAATTCCGTTATTAACATGCCCTCAGACGGTGCAAAAAAGAACGATTATAATGTCTAGTAATGCGATATATGTATAGTTTACTTTACAAACGGTTCGCGCTTCGATCCCAATTGCATATTTTAATCAGAAGTTATAGCCACTGATCAGTATGTATCCTGATGGGTAGAGGAGTTAAAAAGAAGCATGCTGTATTTAGTGATAGTCAAGAGATATATTACTGACAAATATTCAAGTAACGTTATCATGGATTCCGCAGTGGTATAAAAGTTGGGAAGACGGTACGTCCTGTTGCCAAACTTGAATATTTGTACCTAGAATTAATACTAAATTATCATACTATGTGCGCAAATTGAATAGAAAGCGTATGATGCAAATAGAGCAACAACAGGACATTGTTTACTGAATAATCATTTAAATATTATGAAACTTGGCGCTAATGATTCATACAATTGGTGTCTAAATGAAGTTGGCACTTCATCACACCTTATTCTCAAATGTAGTAAGTATGTTGATCTAAGGAAGAAATCCTTTGTTAAAGGTGTATTGCTGTATGCAGACGCCCCCGATCTTCAACCGAATGAAATTTTAGGTTTCCTTAATAGAACTGGTTTGGAAGTTAAAACTTCATGCAGGGTTTCGCAATGGGCGACTGGCCTGAGCGGATGGTTAATACAACCATTCAGCCCTCCATCATTGTACTACTATAATGTAAAAATCTTTCTTCAGATTATATTTGTTATTAAAGTTTGTGATTAACAAATTTCAAAAGGTTCGTCCTTCAGGTCGTTGGAGGAATAAAATAAAGAATTGTCCTACTGTTTTAATATTAGTATGAAATGATTGTAGCGTTGTCATTGAGGTATTCTCGATGTATATTTACCATCGTAATACATAAGAGCAGATCATTGAGCTGAATTTAGAACTGAAATGGTCACTAAGCTTAGAGTAACCGCATTTGATTCGTTTCCTCTCACTTTGTGAGTTAATGGTCTAAACTAAAGTGAAATGATTGGAGTTTGATATCCTCAGTTTCTCCATTACTTCTCGCAGCGAAACGTCAATATTCCTGTTTTATAAATTTGTGTCCTACTGCGAAAAAAATTATTGTCTTTGTCAAGTATAACTCATCATGAATAATGAATTTTGCAAACTTTTATTTGGTGATTAATAATTATTGTTTCATATTGTGAACATGGCTTAGTGATTGTTTTACAGCAGCGCTTCCTTGAAAAATCGCTCTCAAAATCTTGTAAAACCACCATTTCAAAACTTCGTAAGATTGATTATATTATCAAAGCGCATTGTGACTAGTGGTTTAAGTGTGTACCAGTGCGGCCGCTTTGAAATGTTCTCCTTCAAGTCAACAACATTTTTCGGGGGGGAACACTTTTGTCTCTGATCCGCCCATTTTATAGATGTAATTTAAGATCATGGGGTTAATATATATAAACGGCATAGAAAAGTGTGCTTAGACTATGGAGCCCATTGCACTAACCGGTCATGAAAAACTACACTTGTTACCATACTTGTCAGTCAGTTCGTCAGCCCTTACGCGTCCTTCTGCTCCTGAGTGTCCTGGTACCCACACTAACATTAGCTCATTTCAAATAATTGAAAGCTGTCGTAAACATTCGGTACATTCCTTTACCAGATGCGACTTAATCTTCTGTTCACCAATGGAAGCGAAAGGAAAGTTCATTAATAAAACCTAATGGAAAGTCAAACAAAGTAGAACGCCGGAAAAAATACCATAAAGCTAGCGCAAACTGACAATAGCTCCATAGCAGAGTGTAACTGGTATCCTGGTTCCGGCGAAAATCGTGTTGCGGTTCTTGCAAATGGCAAAAACCATACTAGAACCGGAATTCCGATTAAAAAATGGCGTTTGAAATTTTCCGCATTTTTGTTTCATCTGTGGTCCAAACATACGTTATGTGCACAGTAATCAAATCCCACTAGAATCAAATAAAGGAAAATATTAACTCAGAAATTTGTCCTAAGAAACGTAAGTAAAACAAAGTAATTCAGTAGGGATTTTTCATCTTGACCTTATAATTGAACCGGCCAAACTTGATAGCATAAAAGAGCATGGATTGTTTAGAAGTAATTAGCTGTTTGCTAGGCTAGCATAAATTGCGTCCAGCAACAGCCTATGCACTTGTAAATTTTGTAAATCTGTCTACATTGGAGTGAAGTAACATATCTGCAAGGCAGCCAGAATCAGCGTTCTTCGTCCTGCGTCGAGCTCCTCAATAATAACTGAGCCGGTTAAAAGTTGTTTGAAAGGCCTTCAGGTGTAAAAGATATAGTTTTTATCAAAATCTGTTTTAGTTAGTAAGTTAATAACGAATTTGCTAAGCGTGTTCCCCTATTTTTAGCGTTTTCAAACAAAAATTGTTTATTTTTCAGTGAATAATTAGTGTAAAGTTATTTTGGTGCGTATATTATGTACTACATCTCACTGATTTGATCTGCAGATTACGAATATACGATTACGATGTTTTTGACTGCTCGAGGATGTTAAAAAATGCTAATTAGCTAATTACTAATTAATTATTATTTAGCTAATTTTTTGAAAATTTTCAAATCAAAATGCTCAGAAATGAAAAAATTGCACACGAGATTTTCGAAGTCGCTGATCGCGAATATGACATTTCTGAAGCTCCAACGCTTCGCGGTATATGCTAATTAATTAATTTATGATTAGCTAATTAGTTATTTTTATACAAAATTTAAAATTACCCCAATTTGCTCCGCTCACTTGTTGTAATTTATTATGTTCACTAGTAGTGTTTGTTTTCTTTTAGATCTATATAAGCCAATAAATTCAAATTTTCTACGCAACTCAAACATTGTAACAACAGTACGTCTAATGTAATAGGAGAAAGCGAAATAGTCTAGTCTGCGCTTCATGCGTTACAAGCACAGTCAGTTTGACGCAGTATATACAAGTACGTATAATAGTGGAAGGCATTTTTTGCTTTGACACACCACAAACCGATACCTTGATCGATGTGTAAACATTATTAGCTTCCGCAGCTTCTTCAAAATGTCTCAAGAGGCAATAAAGTTTCAGCAGATTATTAAGTTTACTGTAAAATTTAGTTTTAATCACAGTATCTTGATATCTTCCTTTATCTGTTCTGCTCTATATAAGTTTCGAAGACCAAGTTCTGGATACGGTTTAAATGGACGGTTCCGGTTATTCCATGCTCCATAGTATATTGCTAAGAAATAAATTGAAAGACCCCTGAAGTCGCGGCTATATATACGAGGTTGAAACTGTGAATTTGAAATCAAACTGAAACGTGAAATTATATGTAAAAAATAGGGTGAGATTTTGCTGGGGTAAAATTAGCAAAAATGAAGGAGGTCCGTGGTGAGGGGGGTTGTCAACCTATTAGAAGCCACCCCTATAGGTCCCCCCAAAAGCTTGTACCCCTGGGACGATCGACGCTCCCGCCGACCTCGGCTACCCCTCCAACTGAAACCTCGGCGTGTATGTTATAAACAACCGATACTCTGTTATGCACATCAAGTTGGACCGGTTCAATTCGAACACCAGATTACTGAATATGTAAAACGACTGTTACAAGCATCCAGCTGATTTATCTTGTTAACAAAAGCTGGATTGCTACTACAGATAAAGAATTAAATTATTTGTCCTACATATTTTTACAGCAATTTTCTGAGGTAATATTTTTCGGTTGTTTTGAAACTTGATCACTGTATTAAGTATATTTGGGTCACATTGCAGCAAAAAAGGGAAAAAATTTTAACAAAATTTTTAAGTATGACTTTTGCCTTTTGCGGAACCGCAACCGGAGCATAATTTTTTCGGTTATTCCCTGTACAAAAGCTGTGCTAGCACCATAAAAGTATAAATTTTTCAAAATGTTGAGTTGAAAATGCAAAGTTCATAGCTGTCGAAGGCAAAACTTTTTC
Source organism: Trileptium ribeirensis (assembly GCA_030248225.1). Lineage (NCBI taxonomy): Eukaryota > Metazoa > Nematoda > Enoplea > Enoplida > Thoracostomopsidae > Trileptium > Trileptium ribeirensis. The sequence continues at coordinate 23,178 of JASANE010004708.1, forward strand.
GGCCTCCGAAGTCAAAGTTGAAAAATCTCAAAATCGGGATCGTGGCGAGCCATGTCGAACTCACCCCCCTTACTCTCGGTATTCCTAGTGTTGGATCCAACATAAAAAATTTTCAATTTATATCAGTATTGTGATAATTTCGATAATGTCTAAATGTTTAATTTACGATGTCTTTTCAGGAATAGGGCAAGAATACTATTCCTATTTGGATTTACCTGTGTCGTTGCCTCCATACATAAACAAAAAGTCAGTTTAACAGTTGTTCACTCTTTTTGTTAATTTTATCGACAGATTTTTAAATCAACTGAATGCCTAGGATTTAACATTTACAGATATAATATTAATGCCAAGTATCTTAGATATTGCATAATATTTTATTAAAGAAGATTGTGTTTCCAAAGAAGATTTATTGTAGCATTCCACAGACAAGAGTGAACAATCACCCTGGCATAAATACTAACAGATTTTGTTGTCATAATGGCTAGTCCAAACCTCGGAAATTATAGCCGGGGGGCTTCCGGTTCACTTGTTGGGGGTGCCGGATATTGCCGGGGCCCAATTTTTTTGCCGCATTTTGTCGCGTTTAGACGTTTATTTTTCTCAAAAAGGAGCTTTGAGCCGGGGGTAGCCGAATTTTTGTCGGTGGGTACACACGTTTTGCCGTGGGGCAGCGGAAAATGTCGGCCCCCCACTTTGGACAAGCCAGTCGTATCTAATTTCCATTGCGTGTATGATTCAGAATTAAATGGCTAATTAATTAGTGGCACACACATGATCCCATGAAAACGAAAAGCGGGGTGGTACTGATGTTTGGGCCGTACGAGGTTCATAGTAGTTACTGTAGCCGCAAGGGGCGCCCTCGTAATCGCATTTTCCACGTATGCTACTCAATTCACCGACCACGGAGGTATGGAAGCATAATATTCCTACGATCACATAGTAACCTTGTTTTTATCTTTATTATAATGACCTACTTAATGCCCGACTAAACTTAAAATGACCCCACCAACCATCCTATATTCCAAAACCTGATGCGAAATCTACATCCGTCGCTATGGAACAAATAGGAAATTCGATTGGGTTCATTGCTAGCCTACACTTAGCGATTTCAAGCCAGGTGATGGCAGTTCAGTAACATTTCATAGCTTTAAATTACTAGTCGTCTATTCGCGAACAAATTTAACATAACTGTGATGTTATAAATGAAACAGTCCTATTATTCATTAGTTATTGTTCGCGGACGAGACCCTTACTGATTGTAACATTGCATAATTTTGTACGTGAACAAATTTGATGTTTGCAACAGATAATTGCTTTTTCTGCTGAATGCAAACTGTTCGGTAACTCACTTTTTTTGTTAAATTAAAAATTAGCATGGTCAGCGAGTTCACATTAAGTTTGGCTGTGCATAAGGTTACATTTAGCATAAAACACTTGCTTTAAATTTTAGATGCAAGGCATTACCTTATATCCAGAGTTGGATTAACCAGTTTCGAGTGTGTTGGAATGGGTCCTTATCATTGAATAACCCGAACCGAAATTTACCGAAACCGAATTCATATGTACATGTCAGGTTACACGAATATCAGGGAATAACCGGAACCGTCCATTTAAGCCGGAACCGGAACCTGGTCTTCGAAACTTATTGACGGAGGCAAGACGAGCCACCGAAGGTGGCGAGTCGCAGCCGGAGGCGTACATTTAACTTTATATATATCAATATACTAGACGCAAAATTTCAATTTTCTCTGTGACTTTTTGTTTGTTTGTCACAGACAGGTCTGCAGGTTGAACGCCTGGGCCGATTTTAGAAATTTTTTTTCTTCGTGTTGCATATTCTCTTGCGGAGTGCCCTTTCATTGAGCACTTTTTTCTACGAAAATTGCTTTGTACTCAAAATTAAGCAAATGTTGCTCAAACTTAGGGATTTTTGCCATTTTTTCAGCTTTTTCACCGCATCTCGACAACCGTTCGTGCTATTTCGGCGATTTTTTTACATAAAATGTATTTTCACGTTTTCTAAACAGCTGTATATAGCTGATTGACGTATTTCATCTCTTTCCTTAAAAATTAAGCAAATTCTCTTAAAATTGACTTAGGGAAACCTAAGTTCATCATATCTCGACAACCGTTCGTGCTATCTCGGTCATTTTTTGACATAACATGTACCTTCACGTTTTCTAAAAGACTGTATACGAGTGATCTACTTACCTTTATAAATTCTCTTAAAATTAAGCAAAGTCTCTTAAAAATGAGTGAAAAATTATTAAGTGTGTTATAACTTTTGAATGACTCGGCCGATTTGGACTAAATTTCATTGATGGGTACAACTTGATAGATGTATTGTCATTCTACTGTATAAATAACTAGACGTTTTCATGTCTTCCTCTTATTATTGTTACCAAAAATGTTAGAAATTCCACAAGCTGTATGCACTATTCACGCCGTTGTTAACCACCATGCCTCCGTCACCCACGTTTACGTGTTACTAGTATATAGTAAAACAGATGAAAAAAGAAATGAAGGTACATTGGGTTTAAAATGTATTAAAAATAACTTTTACATTAAACTAAATGTATTACGATGACATTATTGCCTTTCTGAACTTTAAAGAGACGGAGAAAGCTAATAATATTTATTTATCGATCAATATGTCGATTTTTGGACACCCAGAGCAAAAAATGCCTTGCACTATACACACTTGCGTATACTGCATCAACCGGACTGCGCTTACAACGCATTGAGCGTAGGATAAACATTTTCGCTCTGTTTAACCCTCCCTTTACTACGCATACGTTTGCTGGGCTCTCTACGTGGGGGGGGGTGGGGGCCTAGCATTTTTCTGTTCCCCCTGGTTCAGAACAAGCACCCCCGATTCATGCCCCCTGGCAAATTTTTGGGCTCCCCCCCGGTTCACCGCCTCTTCGAAAACTTTTTGTCACCAATCGGTCTAAAGTACATAAAATTTGATCAAAATTTGTACTAAAATTTCGTAAATTTTGTCAAAATTTGTTTCAAAATCGTTTTTCTCTCCATCAAAACCATTTTGGCAGCGTTTCTGACACGATTTTTAACAGTTTTTTCTTGGAAAAGTGCCATCCGGCAAAATCGTGCGCCCCCAGTTCGGAAGCAAAGGCCCTCCTTGGTTCATGCCCCCCCGGCAAAATGTTCAGCGAATGGAGAGCCCAGGTTTGCAGCATGTTTTTCTCTAGTAAACTTGAAATTGTTGGTATATATGGTTCTAAGAGAAAATAATAGAAGATAATTTTGTGATCGGTGGTCAAAGACACTGTTTAGGTTAGCGTTGGGCAACCAATGCCCGTCAGGTAGATGTTAATGATGGTAACTTTCTAATCAGAATGCTGTAAATGAGTCAAACTGTGATACTGCTCGCACTGCTTCAATAAATCCGTTCAATGCCAACAACGCAGTTTCTAACTGCGTTGCAGATAACGTTACTTTACTTCAATGTAGACTGATTTACTAAGTTTACAAGCGCAGTGGCTGATTCTTGACAGAATTTATGTTAGCCAAGCTTCCGCTTAGTACTTCTACGTAATCCATACTCTGTTACCGAGTTGGACCGGTTTATTTCGAACATACCCCGCAGACTTTTGAATGTGCAAAATAGCTGTTATAAGCAGCGACCTGGCTTTATTTTGTTAACAAACTCCTGCAGGTTAAGATGAAAAATTCCTACTGAAATTATGCGCTCTATTTACGTTTCACACTGCAAATTGCTGAGTTAATCTTTTCTTTTGCTTGGTTGTATTGGAACTTGATCATTGTAGATATATATTACATATGTTTGGACCACAGATGAAGCAAAAATGTGGAGAAATTTTAAACAAAATTTTTAAATCAGAATTCCGGTTCCGGTATGGTTTTGCCCTTTGCCGGAACACCATTTTCCCCGGAACCGGAATTCAGGTTACTACCTGGTCCTTATGTGTATTCATTACGCTTGTTTCCATCATGTTTTGTAACCAAATTCATTTGGAACTAAGTGACTGTTCAGTTTTTGTAAAAACATTTGTAAAATATTTAATTTCAATACCATTCGGGTGGTTTATGAAATTTATTATTAAATCCATGTTCCAGGCAAAAAGGTTGTTCAGCTGTTTCTGGGATACCTAGGAACTGCTCATTAACGAAGAAATTTTCTCCAAGCATTTACTGTTTTATATAAAATTCGAACAGCATTGACGTCAGACAGTGTCAAAATCATACTGTAGCCGTTAATATTTTAAGCTATGAACGTACAACGAGATATGGTTGATTTGCCAATCGAAATGAATATTTTCAAAGAAACTTTCTGCATGAATGTATAATTTTATATACATCATTTTGATACTGCATATTATAAATGCTGTTTGAATGATGTACGAAATCATAAATTTAATCAGAAAATTTCCGTACTGAGGATTTCAATTGAAAATAAAAAATTGTCATAGTCGAAATGGACATTTTACTTTTATTCAGTATCTACGAGTTGTGTTGAATGGTGCCGAAATTCTCGTTTTTGTATCTTCAAAACTGACGATAAAGGCCCCACGACGATATTGGAGATTTGTTGAAAATATAATAAGTAGCTATGTAATTAACATTGATAAAACTTTAGGACTTACAATTGGGAAACGAAATATAAACATTTTATGGATATTACATATTTCCACGGAAGCAGATTAATAGAATTTTACATAATGTGCTCGGTGAGAACGGTGTACCTTTGACCTTGTGCAAAATCAATATGCTGATGACTTTCACGCTGTAATTTATTTTGAAATTTGATATTTTTTATTAAAGTATTTTTGCTAAACTTGTGGCTGATAATTGAACTTTACTAAATCAGTTTATCCGAAACATTGTACAATTTCTTGGCTTATAAAATGGAATTATTTGGTAATATATTTTATGCATTACAATCTTTTTAACGGAGCATAAACGATCATACTGTATTTTTTTCAAAATTTTAGCGACAATTCAGTCCGAAGTTGCAGTGGAGGCAACAGTTTGGCTCCTGCTATTGCATAACGATTACGATTTTTCTTATATAGTAGTTCTAAGACTTCATAGTTCTTTTTCGATAATACCAAAAAGTTGTAGCAAAAAGAACAGTCTTATACCATCGTTCTTTTTTGACTGCATACATTCGCCTGGCTCTTTGCATGTCTTTTTGATGAACACCAACAAACGAACTGAAAATGCATAAACACTTTGTAATGCATAACTAAACGACATACGCGTTCTGGTACATTCCATATATCCGGCTCGCGTTGGACTACTGAGAAGAGCGAGATGCCAGGATTATTAACGCGAAGTTTTACATGGTTCAATTAGCGATAGTTCCCCAAATTGGATTTTCTACTCGTACACTCGGTCATCCAACTGATACCCGAAATCGGATACACCAATTCATCAAGTCCTAAATTGTTTTTAACCATAATAGTTCGCGATTTTCATCGTTCGACACAGGCACTTTTTTTCCTGTTTACCGTCTAATACACGCATGTAGACTGATAAATAAAGCAACCTTCACAAAATTTTAGCTCCTGATTTCTGTAACCTGTATCTCATATTTTATAGTGAATACTATTTCTGATATCTCCCATGCATTATACGAAAAGTGGGAATCCATAATTTCGGCACCTTGGTAGGGTGTCTGAATCCTGCCACAGCCCTACTAGAAACCAAAAGAAGCGGGGAATTGTTATAACATGTACTAACTTGTAAGCTTTAGTCCGAATAACACTCATGTAAAAATACATAAGAAGAAGAAGGAAGGGAAAATAGGAAGGTTGTCTACAAAAGTAAAAAGTTTGTGACATTTGCAGTTTGCAATTCGAATTTCGAATTTTCAGGAAAATCAGCAAATGTAAACAAACAATCTTGAATCGTTGAATCTCTAAAATTTTTAAGCCATACTGGTTAAAATTTTTTGTTAAAGCAATGCCATATTCCTCTAGTACTGCTTGCAGTATGTTTTCAAATTTTTCCAGGGAGCGTAACATGTTTTAACTCAATGTAGAGAACAGTACGTAGTTATTGCGGCAAATTTGAACGACGGAACTATGATTAAATTTGTCTGATTAAAATACCAATAGAACATTTTTGACGCTATTGTATTATCAAACAACTTAGCGTTTTCTCGTCTAAAATGCAAAATTTTTATTATGATTTTTTAGATTTTTAAATCTCCGATTTGAGCCAGAAATGTCCCATCAGAGCGTAGCGGAAATATAACGCGATAACCTGTGGTTTCAGAACCAGAAGGGTACGATGTATGTTTTTTTCGGTACTTTTTCAACTAACGAAGCCAGCACGCGACGGGAAAGTATATTAACATATGCTATTTATCCACATTTTACACACGATTTTCGTAAGCTCGGAATTTTCTTTTGCCTTCCGCTGAAAAAAGAATGAGTACTCACTGCGACATGAAAACGTAATGTCAAATTATCACGATAGTAAGACACGGTACACCTCACTAAGACCTGTACCCCGGTGCACAACTGTAGTAATATTAAAACAAAAGTTGATCCTGAACTAACCTGGCGGCACTGGATTTTGTCATTTTGGGGAATGATTGCAACAAGGAATACAAGTCTTACATATTACAGTTGCTCCGTAAAATAATTATTACTGTACCGCTACAAAAATCGGGCCTCCCCATTAAGCTGAAAATTTTGGCATGTGGTCCATGAAGCAGGGGCCCATTGGTTCGGAATGGGCGCCGGCATTTGTGCAGGGGCGCGAACTGCAAATCGAAATTTAATGTTTTTCAGCGAAAATATGTCATGTAACTTCGATCGGATAAGTTTCATATTCACACCGCTGTTGTATCACTGGCATAAAATCTTATTTTGGCAAAAAATGAAATTTTTAAATATTTTGTTAATTTCAGATCACGGATTCGCTAATTGTTGTGCAAATGTTAATCCGTATTTCCAGTTGCAGTTTCTATCACCAATCGAATTTGGGGAGCACTGTGCAATACAGCGATACCATACGGTATGGTCTGTGAGTCCAAACTTGGAAAATGATAGCCTGGGGCCCGCCGCGCTGGGGTGTGCAATTACTCTTGCCCGATTTGTTGCGTTTGAGGCATATATTTCTTAGATAGGGGTACCTCCAGCTGCTGGGGCAGCCGAAACGCGGGGGCTCCCCACTTTGGACAAGCCAGTGTTGTAGATAAACAAAACAGTCTTAAAACTTGAGTGACTCTACAATAAATTTTACCTGCATTCACGTTTTGAAACAGTATTCTGAAAACCAGTTCTTTTAACTGTTCCTACAACATTGCACTGTGCAATACTTGTACTGTTTCCAGTATTTCGAGCGGATGCCGAGTACATTCGGTTGTTTTTCTCAAAACAACTTTTTCAAACAAGAATATTATAATTTTTAACATGTTTTTTGTAGCAAACATCCGGGAACAAGTTTCGGCCCAACATCCTGGCATGGTCTCGAAAACATAACATCGAGTGATGGTGGACCGAGCACCTAATGCGAATCAATTTTACCATGTCTATTTTTTGCTTTTAGAAACTTAAAGGACGAGTAAAAATGGTACCATGCGATTTTTTGCTTGTGACAAAACTGTAATATTTGGGAACATATACGTCTTATATAGCTTGATTCAAAGCATACCCGCACGGTTGGTAAACACCTGATAAATCATACATAGCAAGAAACATTTCCAGCTTGCGTAACTGATAAAAGTTGGGTAACGCTGTTAGTAATATATAAAAACAGGCTCCGTTTTGTGTTTCCTGGTTGTTAACAATTGTATTTTGTCAGATTTCATGGATAAGGACAGATATACTCAGAACGCTGTCGCAAGACGGTCCTTTTATCTTTTGTGTATCACCTTTTTCATATAATTGTTCAATCTAGAATTAACAGGCACTGAAAAGTTTTCGAAGTTGCTGAAAACTATGAGACGATTTGGTCTCACTTTATCCTGCGACCTGTGAACATTTTCAAAACGACCTGACCCTTCAACGCCATGTATCGATTTTGTGGTTTTTTGATCTAAAGGTATAATTCTTGTTAAATATACTATTTAGAGGTCTCGTTGAGATCACCTGAAAACTATGAATGAAAAACGTATTTTATTAACGTATGTGGTGTAAGAACTTCTTAAATTCTTCTTCTAACTTTTTAGAATTTTTTAGATCGAAAAATATGCTATACTTTGCGCACGGGAATGCTGAAGAAATAATTCTAGCCTGTTTTGGGGTGTTGCTTTTTATATTTTGTTTGTACAAGATAAAATTTTATTTTTTTTTTTTTGCTCAAGAACTTTTCTACACTACAAAACACCTCATTTCGAACTTTTTAATAACATACAAGAAGTAGCCAAAAAACAAAGGTAGTTGTTCTTTTTCATTATCATAAAAGTGTACCGAAATTGCAGGTTTCTTCTTTATTTTGTACGGTTTTCAATTAATGTGTATTGTAAGACAAAGATAATTATTCTCTGGCAATCTTCGTTTTGTTTGGTGTCACAGGCGCAACTACTACCTAGTCCGAAGTGGGTGCATAGCATTTTTTTGTGCTTCCCTGGGAGAAAACTAACACCAAGGTTTGGTTCAAACGGCAAAAAACCCTGGTGAACTTTTTGGCTTTCCTCCTGGTAAAAACACCAATGCACAAATGACATAAATGAATGTCTCGAAAATTAAAAGAAAATTAAAAATGTCCTCCCACAGCAAAAATTTTAACTAATTTCAGCAAAAATTGCTAAAAAAGTTGCTTTTAACTCTAATAAAGACGTTTTTGAACTGTTTCTTGACCTTATTTATTAACAATTTTAGCTTTTTTCGCAGATAAATCGTTATATTTATTTTCGATATTTCTAATCCCGCAGTTCTAGCCAGGGCACGCAGTTCGCCTCCCCTTTCAAAATACGGGCGCGATCGACCTGAACCAGGCAAACTGGTTTATGCCCCCTGGGCAAAATTTTCAACGCATAGAAGCGCAGTACCACTATAATTAATAAATAGGCGAATTTTACTCTTCCGTCTTTAACTTGTTTTCTCTCCAAATGATGATATGTATTCTTACAGAAGGTCCTTTAAATCTACTGGTTTAAAAGCCACGGCAACGTGTTCGCAGTTACGACCATTTAACTGGTCTTCTTCTTGGTTTTATTAACTTAACTGTTTTATTTTGATGCCGATAACATTTGTTTTTAATAACGGTGCTTATACAGTCAGTTACAAAAATACTGCAACAAACTAGCGTAGAAAATATTTATCCGTTTTTACGTCCGATATTCCGTCCGCCCGCATCTGCAGACGCAATCTGATTCCTCGATATCAGCGTTTGTCGTGACTATAAAAATGAATACATAATATGATTCAGTGATATCGCAATTTATGGCAACTATATCGGTGAAAATAGATGAACCGGAATAGAAATGTTGTGTTTACGCGTGCTGTTCAGCGCACTGTGCTTGACTCAATCAAGATTGAAATAATGGTCATGATTGGTATTTTGATCAGAAAATGCAAAAAACGGACTAGCGAAAATATCTGTTCTATGTCCAATATTTCGTTCCGCCCGCATCCAGACTGCAATCTGATCCTCCAATTTTTTTGCGTTTGTCGGTGACTATAAAAATGAATAACAATACTTATTCAAAGTGGGGATTGCAATTATGGCAACTATGTTTGTGAAAAATGAGAAGTAACCGGTCTAACAGAACGTCGCGTTTACGTGCTGTTCAGCGCATGTGCTTGACTCAATCAGATTCTAGATAGTAGATAAAATTAATCCATACATTTTGATTCGGCAAATGTCCGCTCCCCACGACAATATACATTTAATAATTATTCATAATACCTGAAAGGTAATAGTTATGTAATATAAGTAAAAAACGCTAGCACGATGAAAATGTTTATACATGTGTTTGTTTTTCATTTTAGGGTGACCAAAGTTAGAGACAAAAAGCTTGTTATCAAATGGATCAGTGCCACCTTACAGAACTCTTCTTTATCAGAGCTACGCGAGTTATTGTAGTGCTACCAAAAATAAGTTTGTGAAAAGCAGTACTGACGTGCGCATTGCTCGTGGTAAAATATAAGTTTATTTTTGAAATTTTATAGTTTGTTCACGCGTTGCCTCGCTCGCTGATAAATCGGCAGCCAATTTTGTCGAGCACTGTTTATAATGTTCGAGACTTGTTCGCGGATCAAAATTTTGTTCAATGTGCTCGACGCTCCGTAGTTCGAAACGTAACAGTCAATCCTGGTGTGTACTAGCATTTCCCCTAATATTTTCACACCAGACAATTTTTGCGATCATCTAATAACAGCACCTTAGAAAGAGTTTCAACATAAAGAAACGCCCACAGTTTGCGCTATATATACTATGAACAAGAGAACCAAAATGTCTGTCCCTCCATGACAACTTAGAAAAACCTTATGTAAAGTACTACACAGATATGATTGTCATTTGGAACAAAATAACAATGAACGGAAATGGAAAAAATTTACTACATATCTGCAAACAATTTATACGAAAATTTAACGACAAATTTTAAGAAAGTTCGCTATTTTGAAACAAAATATATATAAAACGACATCCCAACACCTACTAGTAGTCATTATATAAATAAATGACTGTGGCACGAGAAATAAATTCGTTCTCAAAATAAAATTTTGTTACCAGTTTTAATAACTTCAAGATCTCGATACAGCTGCGCACTCGGAATTCGATAATGAATGTCAACGAATACTTTGTCAAACAGAACGTGTCATTGTTCGAAAAAAATTGAACGAAGGTCGAGGGAACAGCGAACAAGCAGTACAAATTTTTAGCGGATACATTGGCTATACTTGGACGTACATTATAAACAGTGCTCGACAAAATTGGCTGCCGATTTATCAGCGAGCGAGCAACGCGTGAAGAAAAAACGAACTATAAAATTTCAAAATAAACTTATATTTTACCACGAGCAAGATGCGAGCGAGCAATCATCACGTGTGAGTACTGCACTTCACAAACTTATTTTGGTAGCGCTATAAATAACTCACACAGTAAGTTCTGATACGAAGAGTTCTGTAAGGTGGCACTGATCCATTTGATAACAAGCTTTTTATGTCTAACGTTGGACCCTAAAATAAAAAACAAACAGATATATAAACATTTTCATCATGCCACTAACGTTTACTTATATTACATAACTATTACCCTTCAGGTATTATGAATAATTATTAAATGTATATTGTCGTGGGAGCGAACATTTCCGATCAAAAATGTAATGCGACAATTTTTTTTTATCTAGAATCTGATTGAGTCAAGCACAGTGCGCTGAACAGCACGTAAACGCGACGTTCTATTCCGGTTACAATTATTCTATTTTCACCAACATAGTTGCCATAAATTGCGATCCACTTGAATAAGTATTGTTATTCATTTTATAGTCACGACAAACGCAATCGTGGAGGGATCAGATTGCGTCTGGATGCGGGCGGACGGAATATTGGACGTGAAAAACCGATATTTTCTACGCTAGTCCGTTTTTTGCATTTCTGATCAAAAATGTAATGCAACCATTTTTTATCTAGAATCTGATTGAGTCAAGCACAGTGCGCTGAACAGCACGTAAACGCGACGTTCTATTCCGGTTACAATTATTCTATTTTCACCAATATAGTTGCCATAAATTGCGATCCACTTGAATAAGTATTGTTATTCATTTTATAGTCACGACAAACGCAATCGTGGAGGGATCAGATTGCGTCTGGATGCGGGCGGACGGAATATTGGACGTGAACAGACAATATTTTCTACGCTAGTCTGTTTTTGCAGTATTTTTGTAACTGACTGTATAAGCACCGTTATTAAAAACGAATGTTATCGGCATCGAGAAATATCACAGAAGTTAATAAAACTGAGGAAAAGCCATAAATAGTCGTCGGAACACGTTCGTGGCTTTTAAACCATAAACTATAAGGACCTACTGTAAGAATACATATCATCATTTAGGAAAACGAATTAAAGACGGAAGAGTAAAATTCGCCTATTTGATTTTAAATTATAGTGGTACTGGCTTCTCCATTCGCTGAAAATTTTGCCAGGGGGCATAAACCAGGGGGTTTCCTGATTCGGGTATGGGATGCGCCGTATTTTGAAAGGGGAGGCGAACTGGGTGCCCTGGCTTGAACTGGGGGTCGAAATATCAAAAATAAATATAACAATTTTCTGCGAAAAAAGCTAAAATTGTTAATAAATAAGGTCAGAAACGGTGCAAAAACGTCTTTATTGAGATTAAAAGCAACTTTTTAGCAATTTTTGCTGAAATTAGTTAAATTTTTAACTTGGGAGGACATTTTTTAATTTTATTTTAATTTTGAGACATTTTAATTTTGTATGTCATCTGTGAGGTGTTTTTACCAGGAGGAAGCCAAAAAGTTCGCCAGGGGGTTTTTTGCCGTTTGAACCAAACCGTGGTGCTAGTTTTCTCCCAGGGAAGCACCGAAAAATGCTATGTGCGCCCACTTCGGAGAAGCTAGGTCGTAGTTGCGCCTGTAACACCAAACAAAACAAAGATCCAGAGAATAATTATCTTTGTCTTACAATACACATTAATTGAAAACCGTTAAGTGAAGTCAAACCTGCAATTTAGGTCGCGTTTTATAATGAAAAAGAACAACTACTGTTTGGCGACTTACTTTTATATTAGCTTAAAAACATTGGAATCGAGGTGTTTTGTAGTGTAGAAAAGTTCTTGACAAAAAAAAAATAAAATTTTATCTTGTACAAACAAAATATAAAAAGCAACACCCAAAACAGGCTAAATTATGTTTCTCACATTCCCGTGCGCAAAGTGTGGTATTTTCGATCTAAAAATTCTAAAAAGTCAGAAGAAGAAGGATTAAAGTTATTTACACCACATTCGTTAATAAAAAGTAGGCCATTAATTCATAGTTTTCAGTAATCTCAACGACCTCTAAATAGTATATTTAACAAATTATACCTTTAGATCGAAAACCACGAAATCATACATGGTTCAAGGAGGTAGAGTCATTTTGAAAATGTACACAGGTCACAGATAAAGTGAAACCAATGATCTCATCGTTTTCAGCAACTTCGAAAACTTTTAGTGCCTGTTAATGCTAATTAACGATTATATGAAAAAGGTGATACACAAAAGATAAAAGGACCGTCTTGCGACAGCGTTTGGTATCTATCTCCTTATCCATGAATCTGACAAAATAATTGTTAATAACCAGGAAAACACAAAACGGGAGCCTGTTTTTATATATTACTAACAGCGTTACCCAACTTTTATCAGTTACGCAACTGGAAGGTGTACCCTGCTATGTAGGATTTATCATATCCCATCCGGGGGTTGCTTTGAATAAAGCTATATAACATTATGTTCCAGAATGTAGGCTATCACAAGCAAAAAATCACATGGTACCATTTTTACTCGTCCTTGAGATTTTAAAAGCAGAGGAATAGACATGGTAAAATTGATTGGTACACATGCTCGGTCCACAATCACTCGATGTTATGTTTCGCAGACCATGCCAGCGATGTCCAGCCGAAACTTGTTCGATGTTTGTACAAAAACGTTCAAAAATTATAATCTCTTGTTTGAAAAGTTGTTTTGAGAAAAACAACCGAATGTACTCGGCATCCACTCGAAATACTAAAACAGTACAAGTATTTTACAAGCGCAATGTTGTAGGAACAGTAAAGAACTGGTTCAAGAATACTGTTCAAAACGTGAATGCAGGTAAAAATTTATTGTTCGAGTCATGTTAATACAAATACTTAAGACTGTTTTGTTTATCTACAACACTGGCTTGTCCAAAGTGGGGGAGCCCCCGGCATTTTCGGCTGCCCCCCCCCCGGCAAAACGGAGGTACCCCCTGCTAAGAAATATATGCCTAAACGCGACAAAATCGGGCAAGATAATTGCACACCCCGGCAGGTAAGCCGGGGGCCCAGGCTATAATTTTCCAAGTTTGGACTAGCCAGCAACATACCGTATGGTACGTCTGCACAGTGCTCCCAAATTGCGATAGAGTAGAAACTGCAAACTGGAAATACGGATTAACATTGCGTAACGATAACGAATGCAGTAATCTGAAATTAACGAAATCTAAAAAATTTCATTTTTTTGCAAAATAACAATTTTATGCCATGATACAACAGCGGTGTGAATATGAAACTTATCCGATCGAAGTTACATGACATATTTTCGCTGAAAAACATTAAATTTCGATCCCCAGTTCACACCCCTGGCAAAATCCGGCGCCCCAAGTTCCGAACCAATGGGCCCCTGCTTCATGGACCACATGCAAAATTTTCAGCTAATGGAGAGGCCCGATTTTTAGCAGTACAGTAATGATATTTTACGGAGCAACTGTAATTGTAAACTTGTATTCCTGTTGCTACATAGTCCCCCAAAATGACAAAATCCATGCCGCAGTTCGGGTAAAATAAACTTTTGTTTAATATTCTACAGTTGTGCACCAGTTCCGGTCTTAGTGAGGTGTCCAGTGTCTACTATCGTAATAATTAACATTACGTTTTCATGTGCACAGTGATACTCATTCTTTTCACGGAAGGCAAAGAAAATTTCAACTTACGAAAATGGTGTGTAAAATGTGGGTAAATAGCATATGTTAATATACTTCCCGTCGCGTGCTGGCTTCTCCGTTAGGTGAAAATTTTGCCAGGGACATACATCGTACCTTCTGGTTCTGAACCACAGGTCATCACGTTATGCCACTACGCGTCTAATGGGACATTTCTGGCTCAACTCGGAGATTTAAAATCTAAAAATCATAAAAATTTTGCATTTTAACGAGAAACGCTAAGTTGGTTGATAATAGATAGCGTCAAAAATGTTCTACTGGTATTTTAATCAGACAAATTTAATCATAGTTCCGTAATTCAAATTTGCCGCAAATCACTACATTTGTCTCTCTACATTGAGTTAAAACATGTTACGCTCCTGGAAAAATTTGAAAACATACTGCAAGAAGTACTGAGGAATATGGCGTAGCTTTAACAAAAAATTTTAACCATATGGCTTAAAAATTTTGAGATTCGACAGATTCTTAAAATTGTTTGTTACGTTGCTGATTTTCCTGAAAATTCGAAATTCAAACAGCAACATCAAATGTCACAAACTTTTACTTTTTGTCCGACAAAGTTCCTATTTCCCTTACCTTCTTCTTCTTATGTATTTTACATCAGTGTTATTCGGACTAAACTTACAAGTTAGACACGTTTGACAATCCCGCTTCTTTGGTTTATAGTAGGGCTGTGGCAGATTCCAGACACCCTACCAAGGTGCCGAAATTATGTCAAATTCCCACTTTACTCTCCATATAATAGTGGGAACTATCGAAATAGTATTCACTATAAAATAAATACAGTTCACTAAAATAGGAGCTAAAATTTTGTGAAGGTTGCTTTATTTATCAGTCTACATGGCGTGTCTATAGACGGCAAACAGGAAAAAAAGTGCCTGTGTCGAACGACGAGTGAAATCACGACTATTATGATTAAAACCAATTTGGGACTTGAATTGAATAGTGTATCCAATTTGGGTATGAGTGAATGACCAAGTGTACGAGTGAATCCAATTTGGGACTTGAATTGAATAATCTAAAACTTCGCGTTAAGAATCCTGGCGTCGCTCTTCTCAGTAGTGAACGCGAGCCGGATCTATGAATGTACCAGAACGGTATGCGTTTGGGTATGCGTACAAATCTTATGCATTTCGCTCGTTTGTTGGTGTTCATCAAACGACATGCTGGAGCCACGAATGTATGCAATCAAAAAGAACGATAGTATAAGACTATTCTTTGCTACAACTTTGGTATTATAGAAAATTGTATAAAGTCTAAAATACTATATCAGAAAATGCGTAACCGTTATGTCAATAGCAGGCAAAGCACAAAGAAAGAAGCAGTTACCTCAACTGGACTTCAACTGAATTGTCGCTAAAATTTTGAAAAAAATACAGTATATCGTTTATGCTCCGTTAAAAAGATTGTAATGCATCAAATTTATTACCAAATAATTCATTTTATAACCAAGATTGTACAATGTTTCGGATAGACGATTTAGTAAAGTTGGATCTTATAGACCACAAGTGTTAGCAAAAATACTTAAATAAAAAATATCAAGATTTCAAAATAAATTACAGCATGAAAGTAGCCGTCGCCAACACTGATTTTGCACAAGGTAGGACGACGTTACTACCCGCCGAGCCATTATATGAATTATTAATCTGCTTCCGTGGAAATATGTAATATCCATAAAATGTTTATATTTCGTTTCCCAATTGTAAGTCCTAAAGTTTTATCAATGTTAATTACATAGCGATGCAATAGCAACAATGAATGAGTTAAGTAATAACTACATATA
>JASANE010004709.1:0-10557 GCA_030248225.1 Trileptium ribeirensis
AAGATACACGAACTTGAACGAAAGACATTACAAACCAATTGCTCTTGACCTACATTTATTGTTCCATAACTGGCCGTGATTTATGGTACCACCGGTGCTACCGTAGCCTCCTGAAATAATGCATCAAACGTGGTATAAACTGACCAGACATTTTCACAAATATAAAAGCCTAAAAGTATTCCGTGAAATACAGCTTGCGATTGCAAATCTATGTTTGGATATTGCAACGATTGAAGAAACTATGAAAAGACATAACATTTCTGTGGTACCAAAGCCAAACAAAGCAAAATAAAGTCTTAATGTTCAAGCTGTTTCCGCTTCGCAGGGATTATCAGGCAATCGCAGGCATTGTTTAGTTAAATCTAATAAATGATGCTGTCTAATTATTAGTTAGTGGCAATATTAATGCCCATGATGGCTTTTTCAAACTTCAGCATAAACCCCCGGAAGTTACCATTCATTCTAGCGGACCTACATACTTGATAATTTATCATTTAATTGTAGCATCGTTTTGACTGGCCTTATCAAATTTCGGTTTTTTACTATCTGAGAACTGTACTAAACTTGATAGCATTTTTGGGAACATTTGTATTAAAGAAACTACTGTTATGGAATTTTTTGTGAAAAAAGTAAGCTTGATTCAAGGCGATAAAAATAAAGTTTAAAACTTTGCGGACGGCTGTACAGTATATATGAAATTCTTCGTACATTTTTATTTAGTTGATTTTTACGCTTCAGTTTTGTTATGTGGCTTTTTAATCAAAAAATTAAATTGGTCCAGAAGACTAGGATATATTTCCCAGATTGGCCTATTTTTTGCTATATCAAGTGTAATGTTTGTCTTAGAAGTGTTTGATAAAAGCATTCATGTTACAGCAGTGGTTGCTTATAAAGCAAAAAGTCATTAAGATTTGCTGTTATGGAAAAGTCAATTTCAAACAAAGTTTTAATATATGTCGCTGCGGTTTTGAAGAACTGCGTTCGTATTGTATACTAGAAAATATTGTAAAACCATTTCCTTTGTATTTTTCAAAAGCTGATACTGATAAGTTGCGTATTCAAGACATATACAAATTACAAAACTTGCTGTTGCACTAAACCCGCACTGCCATTGCATTAAGACTAAACGTCGTCAAAACTTGCGCTAATAGAACATATGTATTTACTGTTGTTTTGTCTTAATAGCATAAAGCTTTGCTGTTCCCAAGACACTGATGCGTGTAGCGTCGAAAATATATGTTAAGTATTACCAGGACAAATGTTGATGGCTTATAATAGTAATAAAACTTAATTATCTGGTCGCAATTAACGCTTAATGATATTGTACGCTTTAGCCTATTGTTTTCAATGCATTAGCAAAAGTAAACAAAAACTTAATAAAGCAGAAATTTACAAGGTCACAAAGTCCCAAAATAGATCAAACAACCTCAAATAACGAAAATGTAGTTAAAACAATTAAAAATAACAAAAATTTAGCTCTATTGACATTGTTTTTGACATTGACAATGAATTTTGTGCCTCGCATCTAGACGCAAGAAATAAAATTAGAAAGCCGAAGCATGCCAGTGAAAACAAATATTTCAATTTAGCGAGAAATGCATTAATAGTCCACCACTGTACCTGAAAGCAGAGCAATATGAAAGCAGGAACCCGCGACCAAATAATGTTTTTCTTAAATTTTGTGCACCCGTATTTACAAACTTCCTCACTTGTTGCTATTTTTGTTGCTAGTCGGACTTGATGGACATGTTATTACTCATACATTTCGCAAACAAATGCTTCAGGACAACAGGTTGCTAATCAAACGTTATCCTACCGTTTCACTGAAATAGTTGTTTGTTACTGAAATGCAATACAAACTGTTTATTGTTCGAATACAGTGCAAACGTTACTTACAAAATAAAACTGCTACAAACTCTAACTGTTCAAGCTGAATTAAGCGTTACATCTTTAGCAAAAATGCTTTAAGGCGAGAGGTTGTTAATCAAACGTTATCCAACCGCTTAAATAGTTGTTCATTACTGAAATGCAATGCAACGCGTTTATTCTGTGCCTACAGTTTGTGATCTGCTGGAAATGTTATTATTGAAGATTCGGGCTGTGGTTTCATGCATTTGATATGAAACGACATTTTCAATTGCCGGTAAGTCATTGTTTCAGAAAGCATTATATTATTTTGATCATCAAACGCACGTCCTCGACACCTATGCAGCTGCGATTTGTGTGCATTTAGAAGCAGCACTTTTTATAAAAGCAGTTAAGAATTTTTGTGCAAGCGAAGAAATATTACCTGTGATCGTGTTCACAGTGCCGTATCCACCGCTTCCTGTATTAACAGTCGGAGGTCCAAAGTAAGGCAATGAGCCGGCTTGATGAACACTGGTGCCTTGTGCGCTATAACCTGATCCGGCAGTCTGTCCAGAGTACGGTCTGATAGCAGGCGCTTCATAAGACTGACTAGGCTGCCCACCGTAGCCTCCGCCACTAGTTCCATAACCTGAAGTTTGTCTACTGCCGTAGTCAACCAGTGTTGGTGGACCTGCAACGGGTCCACCGCCTGCTGCATGTCCACCTACCCCATAAGCACCTCCTCCACTAACACCCGTTCCATAAATTCCCGTTCCACGTCCGTCGCCATCTATTCTTTTGTATCCGACATTTGTGCTAGATCCGTAAGTGGACCCGGCCTGACTACCGTAGTTACCTGCACTAGGTGCTGGATATCCCGGCGAACTTCCGTAGTTAGATGAAGGCCCCGGAGAAGGATAGTTGCCTGAAGGTCCCCCATAGCTTGTCGAAGGATTAGAAGGGCTTGAGTATGCAGAAGATGGGCTCGGCGCAGGACCGGGATTGCCATAAGAAGGAGAAGGAACTACGTACGTGGACGATGAGGTAGCGGGATATCCTTGATTATTAGTTCCGTACGAGCTCGCGCCATCGTAGTTAGAGTTAGAATTTGAGCTTCTCACACTATCAAATGTTTGGCTATTAAATGCGGACTGAAACTGCTGAGATTGTTCAATATTTTGGTCAAAACTTGCTGACGGCGACGTGGCTAAAATGACAATATTTTATATCAATATATGTACACTTGATGACTAGCAATAATATTAAAATAGCTTTAATAACGTAACTGTCCGCAAATGATATTTTTCGTAAAATAGTACTAAAAGCAGCGATGGTAAAAGTTGGTTCCATGAAAATTAAGTCACTTCAAAATTTTTGAAGCGAACATATTTACAAATATTAACAGTTGGTTCCACGAAAATTAAGTCACTAGAAAATTCTTGGGACAAAAATATTTACAAACATCAAAAGTTGGTTCCATGAAATTTAGTCACTTGAAAATTCTTGAAGCGAACATATTTACAAATATTAACAGTTGGTTCCACGAAAATTAAGTCACTAGAAAATTCTTGGGACAAAAATATTTACAAACATCAAAAGTTGGTTCCATGAAATTTAAGTCACTTGGAAATTCTTGAAGCAAACATATTTGCAAATATTAAAAGTTGGTTCCACGAAAATTAAATCACTAGAAAGTTCTTGAGGCAAAAATATTTACAAACATCAAAAGTTGGTTCCATGAAATTTAAGTCACTTGGAAATTCTTGAAGCAAACATATTTACAAATATTAAAAGTTGGTTCCACGAAAATTAAGTCACTAGAAAATTCTTGGGACAAAAATATTTACAAACATCAAAAGTTGGTTCCATGAAATTTAAGTCACTTGGAAATTCTTGAAGCAAACATATTTACAAATATTAAAAGTTGGTTCCACGAAAATTAAATCACTAGAAAATTCTTGAGGCAAAAATATTTACAAACATCAAAAGTTGGTTCCATGAAATTTAAGTCACTTGGAAATTCTTGAAGCAAACATATTTACAAATATTAAAAGTTGGTTCCACGAAAATTAAGTCACTAGAAAATTCTTGAGGCAAAAATATTTACAAACATCAAAAGTTGCTTCCATGAAATTTAAGTCACTAGAAAATTTTTCAGGCAAAAATATTTATAAACATCAAAAGTTGGTTTTACGAAAATCAAGTCACTTGAAAATTCTTGAAGCAAAAATATTTACAAACATCAACCTTGATTAAAATGAGTTACACTAGCAGTCTGATTTGAACTAAAGCCGCCAAGTAAAATAAATTAAAATTAAACAAAAAGTTGTCTCTGTGTTATCATTTCTGCTCATAACGAGATGCGAATCACAGGCCATCATAGTGTCTACATTCGTGTTCACATACGTCATACAGACGTGTTCACATTTAGCAAGTATTTTTGGATTTTGGATAAAGTGGATTAATCGAAATTTAAAAGCTTTTGGTAGCAAAAACCGACTGATGAATATCAAAAAATAGTGATGTCATGATAATCGCATGCCATCTTGGCGTTTGCTAGGGAAATATACTATTCACTGTAGCGATGTTTCTTATTTTCGACAAACTTGCATAATTGAATTTTCAACTAAGAAAGCGTTTCAATGCCCAAAATAGATAAATGACATAAGTAACAAACGACGTTGGCTGTTAAAAAGTTATGTTGCCGCGCCAAAGTTTTGGTACCAGCCTGTGTCAATAGTGTGTAAATAGCATAATTTGCGTGTAACATAGTGTGCAAATAAATAATGTGTCATAGCAGGCTACAAGTTGAACGCATCACATCGATAAGAACTCACAGCAATATGTGGAATAATCACGTTTAATACTTATTAACACGAAACATGTCCATTATTACCTGCTTCAAATGGCGGGACTGTATCACAGAAACACTGTTGACAGCCATCAGCCCGAGTTACAACAATGCACGGCGACAAGCAATTTGATCGATCAACCGGTTCGCATATCCCCGCGGCCGGTGGGAAAGGAAACGATGTTGGATCAACTGCTATAAATCATCAATTTAGTCGAGAATTGGTTTTATCGTAATTATATCAAAAATGTAGCGCTTACAATTACACCTTGTCCTATGTCCACGTTGAAACGATACCAAAATTGATTCACCATGTATCTCTATGAACATCGGAATTTCACATCGTGTGCACAATAATAGTCATTATATTTAAATTACGCATGATACCAAGCTTATAAACAAACCAAACATATATTGATGGAAACTGTAATTATAATTGGCTTGCAATTTTGCGGTAGACGATTATTTATTAACGTACCAATATCAATGCCACGTAATAAGTTTTGTGTCTAATACTACCTACCCGTGTAATGTAAATATAGTAACAACCTCTGCACGCCTGGTGTATATCCATACCTCCACGCTATAAAATGCTAGTATGGCATTGTAGTGTAGTCAAAACGATGCATTGTCATAATTAATAGTTGCAGTGTGTGCAACAGGACGTTCAACACTGCGATAATATGTAGACACAGAATAATATAAAGTTTAAATAGTGCGTATTTGATATACACGTTTATAGTGTTACACCCGGGGTACTTTCGTTTAACATCCTCCAACCTCGTAAAAATTTGCTCCATTTGACACAATCTTGGCCCTATATATTTTTCTCATTTTTGGCTACAATGGTCCCTTCGTACAGAAAACTTTAAATTTTCCCAGTAAATGTAAACTTTCATTTACGGTTAAAACCGAATTGATGTACTGAGTATAATGGTTCAAAGTTGATACGTTATCGAATTATATAGAACGCATTATTGTACATAATTTGAACAAATGTTAAACACTCAGCACATACAAGTTGAGCGAATTTTGACATCATATGACTATCGTTAATGCGGTTCGAAGTGTATATAAAATATTGCATTTATCATCCGTAAAAATCTCAAAAATCTGACGTGCCAAAACGGAAGGTGATCACTGGCAACCCAGAAATGTCCGAAAATTCTTTATCATAAATATTATCCAAATGGACATTTTCTTAGCCATAATTAAAGTACTTGAAACAAACATCTTTATCAATGCATTAACAGTATAATATCTCAGATCTGTTGTACACTTCCTAGACTGTAATCTTAACTCTTTCCGAATTTAACCTTTAAGGCTCGATTTAATTTTAGTATAGTGCAATGTCCGACAACAGCCCGGCAACGCCACTGATCGAACCATGATTGCATTGTCGCAAACGGCTTTTACGCAAATCACAGAGTTACTTAAGTGCTCTTTTACGGGTCATTAAGGAATGTCGTAGCTCTCTACATGCAAATAGATATTACCTGACATAATCAGTTAACACAATAGACAATGTGCGCTAGTCGTATTCAAGGCAAGGGTTGACGTATAATCTTGTGTTACATATATGCTTTCGTTAAGCCGCATTATGAGTTAATTACTATATTTTTGAGCTTGGTACTAATATTTAAAACAAAATCCAGTATTTTCATTAAAACTTACGTGGCTGAAGTGATTGAGCGTTAAACGACCGAGTTATCGACGTTTGAGCATCGTCTAAAATGTTCATTTAAACAAGACGAATTCGAAAAGAAGACGAACAATATGAACAGATTTGAAACACCGAATATCATCATACAGCTGATAGTTTTTACAGGTTTTGCATACAGCTTATGATGTCTATAGGTTTTGCATACAGTTGATAGTGTCCGTAGGGTTTGCATACAGCTGCTAGTGTCAGTTGGTTTAGCATACAGCTGATAGTGCCAGTAAAATCTGTAGCAGCCGATAGTGTCCGTAGGTTTTGCACACAGATGATAATTTTCGTAGGTTTTATATATATACAGCTGATAATGTCCCTAGATTTTTCATGCAGCTGACAGTGTCCGCAGGTTTTTGCATCGGGCTAATAATGCGCGCGTAGGTTTCCCATACAGCTTATATTTTCATAGGTATTGCATACATCTGATAGTGTATGTAGCATTAGTATACAGCTGATAGTTTTCACAGGTTTTGCATACAGATTATGCATCATTTACGATAAGTTGCGTGCACCAAGGCTAAATTATGTCGTCCAGCTCGACTAGTTTGGGTGAACTATAGCTTAGTTGAATTACTATGGTACATTTCGATGGCTTAGCTAGTCTTAATGTGACAAACAGGGAGTTTAGCGCGGCTGTACGTGACAAACGAAGCGTCCGGCTGTACCGCCTATTGAGAAATTTTATTTAGTGTTGCGCTTAGTGTAATGGCATTTTCTTCTAACAGCATTTTCATACTAATTATAAGTTATATATTTGTTTTTGATATATAAAATTAACGTTTTAACAAGTATGTAGCGGTTTGACATGATTTAGATATTCATGGTAAATCGTAACGTTCGCGGACTAAATACTCTTTGGCTTAAAAGTTATACGGCTTATCTGAACGCCTCGTGACAAAAGCACAGTCCGGCTTCACAGGCGCTGACGAACGCATAGCCTAGCTAGACTATTCAAATTTTTAATAATCGAGCTGAACTGTCTGAGTGACATAGTGGCTAGCCCATTTGAACGCGTGACATAATTAGGACTACGAGTACGCATCTTATCGTAAATGATGCATTATGATGTCTATAGGTTTTGCATACAGTGATAGTGTCCGTAGGGTCTGTATACAACTGATAGTATCCGCAGGTTTTGCATATAGATTATGGTGTCCATAGGTTATGTCAGCATCTCATAGTATCCGTAGGTTTTACGTGTGCTGATAGAGCCAATAGGTTTTGCAAGCAGCTGATAATTTTTCTATGCTTTATATACAGCTAACGGAGTCAGTAGGTTTTGCATACATCTGGTAGTTTCCGTAGGTTTTGCAGCTGACAGGGTCTGTCGGTTTTGCATACAGCTGATAGTGTCCGTAGGATGTGCATGCAGCTGATAGTGCCCGCATGTTTTGCATATAACTTATGGTGTCCATAGGATTTACATACAGCTAATAGTGTCAGTAGGTTTGCCATGCAGCTATGGTATCTATAGAATTTTCATACATGTGATAGTGTCCGTAGGTTTTGCACACAGCTCTAGTGTAAGTAGGTTTTGCATAGAGGTGATAGTTTCCGTAGGTGATGCATGCAGCTGATGCAAAAACTCATACGATAGCTATAACTTTATTTTATGTAGTATAGTATAGTTAAATTATAATGACATACCGTTTCCAAAGAAATTCTGACAGTGCTCGATACACTGAGTCCTGCTGTAAAAATGATTCCGATTACCACCACAGCCGCCGTACTGAAATGACTGGCATTGGCGAGAGACCGAATCGAAGTACCATCGAATTGCAAAGTCTCGGCATGGTCCAACGTCCTAGCGGAAAAATAACATGAAAACAACAACAGAAGAGAATTTACCAACTATTTTAAAATAAAAGAGCAATTAAACCGAAAACACTACTCACTGCAATACCATTAATAATAATATAAGCAACACTATTTCTAACATTATTTATATATTACTAGTCGGACAAACATGCAATTGGCACTAGGTGACAATCCAGGTTATTATGCCGAAGCATTCTGTGTAGGCTGGCCATGATGATTGCCCTTTACACCACCCATCATCTTATCGCCGAGACCAAAGTCTAGTACCTGTTTAACGCATAGGTGCTGCGAAGCAATTGTGGCTGAGTCCCTTGCCCAAGGAGATTAGCGCGACCACTGGATTCGAACTCCTGAATTCACGGTTATGAAGAAGGCGCTCTAATCACTCGGCCACGCTGCCACCATATATTACTATATTACTATAATATATTATTAATTATTATAATTATAAAATATAAATTATTTAATTATGATTATAAGTTGGTAATTATCTATTACAAAATATTTATTATTATTGCAATTATTCCAGGTTATTCTGAACTTTACTCTAGAAGAAACTATTGATTCCGTTTTCGAATAGCTACGAAGTATTGTCGTACAAAAATACAACAAGTATCTAACAATAGATATAGTTATCTAACAATTTAGCGCTTCCACCATACAATAAGTCTTTCGGTTAAAAGATACCCCATGACTGGTTCGTACTTCGTTTGCTTTTGCAAATAAAAATTGATAAGTATTACTTCTAGCTCCATAAGTTTGCTAAAAGCTGAAATATAAGGCAATACGCTAGTAATAAGCGTATGCTCCAATGTAATAATATTTGGTGTAATTTATAATATAAAGTTTAGCAAAAATCTTTCTCTTAGCTACTATAGACAGCATTTTGGTTGTGATGTAGAACTGAGTCCTGAGGTGAAGATGAGTGAAAAATGCTAAAGATATTCTTGACTTTTTGGGGTTATAAATTAATTGGGACCAATTTACATAATGTGCTGCAAGCTAATCGGTTACAATTTAAGACTTACGTCAGGTTTCTTACCATTAACCTGCAAGCCTAGGTCTGCGAATACCCAACTTCTGTTAAAATTGGACTTCAATGATTAATGAAGAAAAATACAGGAGATATAATAAGCAAAACCAGAATCAAAATCATAATACCTAGTTATCTAATACATTCCCTTTATATTAGTCGCCGCCACATTGTAAATCAGAAACGAATGGAAATTCGTTTGAACTTTTGGCGACTCAGCGTTTGGCTCGGGTATCGTCAAAAGTAGTAAAATGCACACATAGGTGACTATATATTTGCAGCCAAAGGATAACCTGTTATGATTCCTTTCCATAAAGCTGTGTATATGATACAAAAATTTCGTATTCTTCTAGAATTTAGTGCATTAAAGGCCCACCGGTACTTAGAAATACCAGAGACACTCCAAGTATGTGACTTTCCGTTTGGCTATAAGAACGTCATAATTCTTCAAACATAGCGGTTTTAAGCAAAGCCAGGCTTTTACATTATATATGTGAGTCACTGTTTGGAACATATTTGTATTTTGATAAATAATATTCTATCTTTAAATATCAGAAAAAGTTTATCAGAAAATATGATTAGGCAATAACACACAGAGGCGTCTGGACCAGCAAATTCTAAACTACCAACAAATTAGTCCTTAAACAATGTTATTTAAAGAGAACAAATCAGCGAAGGTAAAAATTGAATAGAAAATCTAGAAATAGATGTTGGTTAAATACAAAAATGATCTATTTTCACGAATTTAGCGAACTAAGGCCAACTGTAGTTACGAAAAATATTTAGTAAAAAAACTATGAATAGTTACCATCGGTTCTTGGCATATTTGCACTCGAGACGTGTCAGTTTCTAGCTCTAAAAACATAATATTATAAGATATGATTTAGAAACCCAAATGCTCTAATGCGAGATGTATCAAGTTCTCTGATGACCATACTATTACCCAAGAATATAACACGCAATATCTTATTCTGTACAACAAGTTAAATTAGCACAAAAAATGTATAATAGCAATGGCTATGTGATGCATGCATCATTAGGAGCTATATTTGACATAATTACATAATTTAGTTTCAAGTTTTTCTCTTTGCCATTTACAAACAAGTAATAATATTAATGACACATTTTAATGTCAAAAATTATTTAATCTCCGCCATTGATATTAAACCGCGCGTATAACGTTACTGAGCCACCTAAACATACAAGAAATTACAAATATCCAATACGAGATCATTTAAAACAAACGCAAACACAGAGCACGTCCGAAGCAATACGTAACTGAACGAAGAACAT
>JASANE010004710.1:0-10332 GCA_030248225.1 Trileptium ribeirensis
TGGCGTTACGTTCGTCGTGTATACTACTAGGGTGAGGTTTATCGTCTTTTTCTGCTTTATCGCAATTTCGGAACCAGGCAAAGAGGTGAGTCGTTTCCCATTAGCGTCGTGGATATTATAGTTAACCCTAAATTTGTGACTCTAAGAGCTTCGAAGCTTAGGGTCACAACTGTCAGTGAATATGATATGTCAATATTTATGTTCAAATATTACAGCGTAAACAACAACTAAATGTATCTTTTGTTGTCAATCGTTTTTCAAGTCCAACAATCACGAAAGCTATAAGACCTTTCCACGAACATATACCTCTATGAATTTTATACCTGTTAAAATGCAACCAAAACTGCAGTGTAACGCTGCAATATTTGTGCAATAAACGTATAACTTGCCATTTTAGTTCCACGCAGATTGATTATTATGTATTCCTAACGTTACTGTGTAAGCAAGACAGTCGAAAAAGGTTGTGCAAGTCTTTCGACCACAGTGAGTGAGTGAATTTTTGTCAATAAAATGTAATGCAGATTGTTTCCATACGTGATAGTGGTGGTGAGTTGTGAAAACATAGAGTTCTTTTTGTATAAGCATAGCGAATAAATTGAGTAGTATGTAAACATCCGCTGTTAAGATTTGATTAATTAAAACGTGCGATCAAAAAATTTATTAATCCCTGTATTCTTTCGTACATTACCAGCACAATCACAGTGATGAATGATATTGGCAGAAACTTACCACCTCCTAACTTACATCGTCCAATCCAATGCTGGGCTACCATTGTAAGCAACCGTTTGATCGATCTCAACATTGTCTGCCTAAAAACCAAATAAAACATCGATTAATAAAAAGAAAATCCATAAAGAAAATCCTACTGGCAGCGTTAAGATATTTACAAGTTCAATCGACAATTTTTAAACGGTATTGACTACAGAATTCTTGGCTACATGAGTAACCGGCACGGAGTCTTTACGACTGCTTTTAAGAAACCTTGGTCTAACTGATAATAGGTTGTAGTAGATTGAACAACCGTGTACCCTGACACTCTCGTTCGTTACTTGGTGAGAAAAACAAAACTTCAAATAAATGTCTATGAGAAACAATAACAACTTTTGTTACAAGAGAATCGTCACAATGGCTTCAATACGTACCTACTGTTTTTATAAATAGTGCTGATCCATCTCAGTAAACCTAAACTTGAATAATACCATGAGTATATATAGCAAATGGGAATAGAAATAAAGCAAACTACAGTTTCTCTCTGAAAGTGCAGCGCTATTCGATAACTGTTGCCTGAACCCGAGCATTGTCTTCTAGCGAGAAGTATGTCACAGCAGCATAGGTGGCTGGACTAGCGTTGCACCATAAATTCTTGTAGCACAAAGGATAAAGAATTGACAGAAAAACATGCAGGAAACACTGATATTGACAATTTTTATGTATATGTTGAATTCCCATTGCTCCCGTAGACTCCGGGAATCTTTGGAAGTAAAAATCAGTTTTGAGACCGATCAGCAGGCGTCCCCGTAGATCGTGCTTAATAGCAGTGCCGAAATGCTGTCACGACCGATAGAAAACTGTTGTCACTTCTTTGCTATTAAATTATATTTCATCGAGTTTAAAGCGTTTCCAATATCGAACAGTGGTAATCTTGCTATTTCCGTTTTCAACGACGTCAATTACTACAGCTAATTTTTGTTTGCGATTAAATGTGGTCGGATGAATCTTAGACATTTGGCCACACGCCACTTTCAACCGGTTGGCCGACTCCAGCGGATGGAATTTGCGAAACATTTTGTTAAGACCACAGTGGAGACGTGCAATGAAGCGAAAGCTTATAATGCACAGTCTGAGAAAAAGTGAAAACAACCTTACAGCCTGACGGCTGCGACAAAAAGATGGTTTTCGCCAAACTAAAAATAAAAGCTGAAACTCTGTGACTCATTCTCCCTCGAACGATGAGGTTGGGATAAATGCTTTTCACTGAATACACAAATCGTATTACGTTTGCTGCACTTAAACCTTTACTTTGGACAGTTCTTCTCTGCAATTTGCTGGTTTTATTGATGAAATTAAATCTGGTTGTGAAGCAGTGAGCAGTATTCGGTCAGCAGTCGCGGTGTTTGTCGTAGCTTGAACACTGTCCCAGTCGCTACTCCATACACGATTGCTTGTATCCGCACCAGACGATAATGATTTTTGAAATTGTATCAGATCCGGTGTTGATTTTTGATGACGACCAAAATTCAAGCTTGACAATGATTCATTTGAATATCCTGAGGCAAAATGACGAAGTTTATGGCACAACAAGCTAGGATTGAGCACAATCGCACAATGAAAAGCAAGTTCTGGAGCATTTTTCGTATGATCGGATACAGACGAATTGCTGGCAACAGAATGGGAGTTGATAGTAGAAGAATAAGCTCGACAGGACAATTTTCGCCATGATAACGAATCTAAAACAATTCCATTGAATAAATATTTATTTAGGTACATTCATTTTAAACACGAACTAGTAAAATGAGAACGAAGTATGTGACCTAGTCATGCTTGTGTTCCGAATGACCCAGAAACCCATCAAAAATGAAATCTATTGGTTTCCTTAGGTGTAACCGGTTTGCTGTCCGTCAATATGTAAAACATATGCCCATCGGAACAGTCATTTCCGTTCCGGCAAAGTGTAAATACGGCGGCCCTAATTTTGAAAAAGCTGGATTTCATTAATACAATGTAGGTTCCGTCGAACCGTTTTCTGTTATAAATTCTTTTAGTCAATTACATGCCATTGTAAAAATATATCTCGTCTAAAGCAGTTTGGATTTTACTAAGATGCCACCGCTTAAGACAGTAAATAGCGTGATAATCACAGGTCGTAGGCCATCTATCTAATTCTAAATAAGTGACAATAGTTTCTGTATTTTAACGAAGACACGGAGTTGAGTAACGCAAATCGGGATCATATTGTGGGTCATACGAGTCACTACTGGTCGTGTTCATTTTAAGAGTCAGTTCAAGGAATCCCTTTGTTACAACTGCAATTCAGATACGCTATTTTTGATCGGACAGCCGGATACCTTAGCACAACAACAACGTGCTATATCCAACTAGATACAAACTATTATCCAGATATTCTTGCCTATACCAATTGCCGCATGTGATGCCGCGGCATGAGTCCAATATGTTATATATAATATAGTTATTATATATATAACTATATTATAAATTTATATAAAGTAATTATATTATATGAATATATAATTATATATCATAATTACAATGGTTACAATATATAACTATATTATATATCATAAATATGTATTTATATATTATAACTGTATAATATAATTATAGTATATAATTACAATTATATAATATGTTATATATCTATTATATCTATATTACATACAATTATATGTTATAATTACATTATATAATTATAATTACATTTATATTATAAATAACATTTATATATAACTGCATTATAGTCATATAATTACAATATATAATTGCTATTTTATTATATATAATAAATTGTAATTATATATTATATTTATAATTACATTAATTATACTAATATTTATATTATACAACTATGATACATAACTTAAATATAATTATATAACTATTAAGTACTATATATATTAGGTGTATAATATCATTATACATATAATTACATACTTATAATATATATTTATATAATTATATTATATAACTAAATTATATATACTTAATGTTGGATACGTTCACCAAAGAGTCGAAAATAGTTCGAACCAAACGCACAGAGAAGCATCTGGTCGAGTCTAACAAAGTATACAATACCATTTGGTTTAAACACACAATTTGTGTATATATACATTGAAGCTTCAGTTAAGCTACAAGTTTATTTTCTTTTAAAGATACGAGTCACGGCAAAATTTGGTGAATAACGTATGGAGCCTATTTGAAAAACATGCGCTCTATATATTAAACATAGCTAAATTCTTGATCTTAGATATGTTTATGCTTAGGTGTCGAGCGATCGAGACCCGGTTTGGAGCATGTAACCGATCATCGGTCGCGAGCAAAGAGTTATACTGATGGTCACTGCGGCAAAGCGGTGGGCTAGATATTTTATGAGCACTCCGCATTTGCCTAAAACACTAATTTCCGGTTGTCTTACTATTCCTTTCAACTCGCCCTATATTTTAAATATAGCTAAATTCTTGATCTTAGATATGTTTATGCTTAGTTGTCGAGCGATCGAGACTCTCCCGGTTTGGAGCATGTAACCGATCATCGGTCACGAGCAAAGAGTTATACGGATGGTCAATGCGACAAAGCGGTGGGCTAGATATTTTATGAGCACTCCGCATTTGCCTAAAACACTAATTTTCGGTTGTCTTACTATTCCTTTGAACTCGCCCTGTATTTTAAACATAGCTAAATTCTTAATCTTAGATATGTTTATTTTTAGTTGTCGAGCGATCGAGACTCTCCCAGTTTGGAGATTGTAACCGATCATCGGTCGCGAGCAAAGAATTATCCTGATGGTCACTGCGGCAAAGCGGTGGGCTAGATATTTTATGAGCACTCCGCCTTTGTCTAAAACACTAATTTGAGGCTGTTTTACTATTCCGTTGGAATGCTATATATAAGTGGTCAAATAATTTTTAATGTGGTCAATGTATGAGGCACCCAAGTTCTTTTGATATATAACAAGATTTCTACGAAAAAAATTATAAAATTAACAAATCACACAACAGACCGAAATGAAAAGCCCACACGTCGCTCGACGGACGGTCTTTTTGAGCTAAGCCACCGTAAATAAATAAGAAACCGTTTATCTGAAATAATACAGGAAACAGTAAACACACGGCATATCAGTCTGACATGAAAACATGTGATGTCGTAAAGTTTGTTCAATATGAATGGAGTTTGTAAAAATGACATGAATTGATTTCCAGCAATAAAAAAACTTCATTTTCAGCGAAAAAACATAAAGAATTACCCTCGAAGTAATTCATGACTAATAATTTCGTGTTATTTATCTCATAAGCAACGTTTTGGTCAGCAAACCGTCAGACCGATGACGTAAACGTTATGTGATGTGCACTGTGGACTGTGCTTCCACAGCGACACGGATACAGAGCATTTTAAAACTTGTAGCGGCTTTGCAAAAAATGACGAGACCTACGTGAGATGCGAAAACAAAAGAGTAAACGATAGCATAGAGATTACTTGAACAATTAATGACTTGCGGTCAAGAATGATAAATATCAATCACAGTGCTGAACATAATTTAAGTAATTCTTGTAACCCTTCCAAAAGGTTAACAGACTCAATGAGCAATAATAGTAGTTTGTCACGCCGTTGAAAAAATAGAACAACATTTCTGGTTAAGTACGTGTAATACCGGTTAATACGTTTGAAATAAGCAAATATATAGTGCAAAAACATAGTGAAGTATAAAGTCAGCAGTGCATGGATCATTGGCGGACCAGGATTGGAGCGGGGGAGCGAGGGACCGTGCAATATGCAGAAAAAAATTAGACACATCAATCGTAGTCGAAAGATTTCAGTAAAAATTGCCACCGCCTTCTTCCACCACCCCTGCAAAAAAAATTTAGAAAAACAGTCCCTGTCAGAAGTTTCGGAATCCGGCACTGGCATAGATTTATTAGAATAAGATAATCTGCAGTGCTTCGAGCTTCTGAAAGCGCATGTGAGCTTGAACCACGGAAACTTGACTTCATGTACTGACGTTATCACATTTTACACGAAGAATTTGAATTTATCGAGTAATATTTCTGTATTAAAAATGAACAAAACGCATCTTTTTGAGTCCGTCTCTATGCATTTGTTGGCACGCAGGTGTAGCAATAGGCCTTGCACAAACATACTCGACTTCTTAGCAATAGCTCTAGGAGCACTATTTCAACGCGAAGTACAGTCCCAAACGCTGTATAATCATTATCAGCCATATCTTTACTGCCTTTACTGCGTCACTAGTGGAATTGCCATTGCGATGATACAAGTTATTTATCTTACAACTAACTTCCGGCGCTGTCTCGACTCGACATTTGTAGTGCTTGCTTTGTATTTCATGGTTAATTATTAGATCACGAACTAATGCAGGGAGAAATGATTATCTGAAATTCCACAACATGGCGTCCCAAGATAAGTTTATTATAGGTACAATTATCTACGTGTTTTTAGTATAGTTTTGAATTGAACATAAACGATTTGATGCTGCAAGTACGTAGATATACATGCTCGTAGGAGGGGAGATAATGATTATGCCCCTGAGACGTCGGACAACCTGACAGCTCGTCTGACCCGCTTCCTCCCTCGGGGGAAGAAGGCGTGCAAAATTTTTTGGCAAAGTTGGGGCAAAATTGGCAAAACCATATATTACGAGTATCAAATAGTTTCGAAAATTCTTCCCTCACTGGCCAACCCAACCCCTCCCCCCACCGACCACCGTCAGCTTTACAGCCTTGCTTCCCCTCCTCTGAGAAGGCCAAAGAATCTCCCCTTCCCGAAGCACCGGCTGTCTCCCTGATACCTGTGACCTCGTACATGCATGGTATAGATCGAAATACTGAATATCGCCGTAGTGTAACCATATTTTAAGAGCCATTGAAAATTTGGCTAGTCTGGCGCTGACCCACTATGAGTGACGCTAGTCTTGTTGCAATTTCATTTCCCATAAAACGTCAACTACAACACAACCAACAGATATAGCAGGATTCTTTTGTTGAAAATATAAAATCAACAATAAATACATCTTCATGAAGCGACGTATTTTGATGGTTGTGAGCTCAACGTCGGACTACCTATGTAGGATTGTTACTGAAAATTTCTGAGCCAAATACTTCAACCTGTTGACGCTATAGACTGCTTGCTTACCAAATGTTAAATAGGATGTGTATAATAAAATACATAATGTGTGTTATGCATACTAAACATAGTATATTTTCTGCGGGTCCAAAACAGGCAGTCATATGTAGTTTCTTGTTTTGGACCTCTTACAAACTCGTTAGAACAAATTGTGCAATAAAGACCAAATTACCAACCAGGCAACTGGAATGACCATACAATGTCGAGGGTCCGTTTGGAGCACGAACTTCTTCCCATGTATTGCTGTCTAAAATGTTAAATTTGCATCTACCAGAGCGTTTATGTTATAAATCCAAATTAATAATTCTCAACATACATCAAATATACGTTCAGGAACTTTTGCACAATTGATATAATCATGAGTGCATTAGGGAAGTGTATGACACTTCCCTGCACTCACATGTTGGCCGGTGCTTGATGACGCGGGCGTTTTCGGATTTAACCCCCAGTTTCTGGGGGTGGCTCGAACCCCCCCCCCCCCAGTTTTTTGGGGGTCGGTGGGACCCACCACTTTCTTGGGGGTCGGTTCAAAAGAAGCTGCTAATGAACAACGGACCCCCCAGAAATTGGGGGGTCCGACCGACCCCCCAACAAAAACTGGGGGGGGGAGGGTTCGAGCTTCTTTTGGGGGGAGGGTTCCAACAAAAACTGGAGGGGAGGGGATTAAGGCCGAATACGCCCGCGTCATCAAACACGGTCTAACATGTTAGTGCAGGGAAGTGTCATACTCTTCCCTAATGCACTCTTGATATAATTAACAAGCCTAACATATACAACTTTTTAGAGTCTGTTTTTTGCTTCATAATAAAATAAACGTATCATCGCTGTTGGGTTTACCCAAGAGTCAAGAGGTAATAGCAAACATAAATTATTTGTGGTAGTGTGCACAATTTATAGCCAATAAGTAAAGTGGCCACATACAAACTTTTCAAGAAGCTTCCATACGAACAGAAAACGTTAAAATTTATACATTTTCCATTACTAAAAACAAATATTTTGCCCTCAAATAAATTATATTCTTGAATAAATGCACTAAAACAGAGGTGTAATATAA
This sequence comes from Trileptium ribeirensis, assembly GCA_030248225.1. NCBI lineage: Eukaryota > Metazoa > Nematoda > Enoplea > Enoplida > Thoracostomopsidae > Trileptium > Trileptium ribeirensis. The sequence goes on from JASANE010004710.1 coordinate 7,925, forward strand.
CAGCGGTTATAACTCATGAACAGATAAGCAGATTCCCTATTTTCTAACTATCGATTTCATTTAAGCCTCACCACTTAGGTTTAGACCCGTTTATATGTGTGTCCGTTTTCACGAACTGGGTTCAAAACACCCCATTCTAGATTTAAATCAAGTCGAATTTTGGTATTATCTTCTATAACGTGTAAACTGCCAAAGTGATGTGATAAAAATTGCCATATTACATGTGAACTGAAATATTTATCTGCACGCATATAATATGTAGCCAACAACAGCTCAGGGAAATGAATAACGAAGTAAAACATCGAATTTGGCACGAAGTAGCGAAGTTATTTTTGTTGGTATATACTACAACTTGCGACTGTTTGGCGGTATTTAGCTCAAACATTGACTGTAGGTGTACCTTTCGACTGTATATATATAACCGATAGTATCCCAACAACTTTTCAAGCTACGAAATGTTGTTAATAAAGTAATATTTTGGACCCGAATTTATATACATACTTAGCATTTGTGTCCTTGGAAGAGGTGGTTCTGTTTGGCTCACGTTGATAATGAGTATGTGGTGCTACAGATTTAATATAGAAGCGTTCTAGCTATATTTGTACAATTAAAAATTAAAAAATGCCAAAATTTAAATATTTTGGTTACCAAAATTCAGCTATTTAGCCTTCTGCAGCGTTTCACCACGTTAATAATATATCCAATGTAGAATTAAAATACTGAAACTAATTTGTTTAACGGGTTAACTACCCCAATAAACCTACCATTCACTCTCGGCAAGCAATGAACACAGTTAAGAAAATTTTTTTCGAACTTCAGTTTTTAGGCATTATTTAAAACTTGAGCTTTATAGCTCGGAAAGAGCAACTGTGACAAAAGTTTTTGAACAGCAAAGTTGAAGCTATCGATAAGAGAATCTGTTCATCTCCAGTTTTCGATCCGATGACATTGGCAAGAGCTAGTGGCTGTGATGTTGGGTTACCGCTAATTATCAAATCAAAACGGTTGCAATTGGTTTCAGCTTTGTGAGAACCTGGGCAGAAAATCACGAAAACAGCGCCAAACGTAAAGAAACGCGCACAATTGGATTATACTAGACGTCGAAATCGTCGAATGAAAATTAGTACACCCGTCAATCCTTTAAAGAGTTACGAGCTATTGAGTAAAATAGACAAAAAATTTTGCACATTTAACTGCTTTTGGCGGAAACTAGGCACGCTACGTTGACTTATTTTTAAAATTTGCAGATATGAAAGGCATTGTTGACCGTTAAGCCATGGCAACTATACTTTGAATCAGAACAATTCCACTGATAACAACAAATCGCTTAATGAACTGACGATCATTTAATAATATGCGTGCGTGCACATTTAACTGCTTTTGGCGGAAACTAGGCACGCTACGTTGACTTATTTTTAAAATTTGCAGATATGAAAGGCATTGTTGACCGTTAAGCCATGGCAACTATACTTTGAATCAGAACAATTCCACTGATAACAACAAATCGCTTAATGAACTGACGACCATTTAATATATAATATGCGTGCGAAATTTTTTTCAACACAATCAACCAATATTTAACTCAGACAGAAGTTAACTCGATCAAGTTACCCTTAATAGGTTTTTGTCAGAATTCCACTGATAACAACAAATCGCTTAATGAACTGACGACCATTTAATATATAATATGCGTGCGAAATTTTTTTCAACACAATCAACCAATATTTAACTCAGACAGAAGTTAACTCGATCAATTTACCCTTAATAGGTTTTTGTTTATGCCGGAAAGCCAACACAATAATTTAGCATTCAATCTGCGCTGAATGACTGTCTTTATCAATGACTAGAGCGAAACTAGGCTAAGAATTATATTCGTCCAGGATGGCGATAGTTGGACTAAAACCTCCTAAAGATCGGAGTCCATAAGCGGAAACGGAAAATTTTTGCAATTTGGAACAAATTTTTTAAAGAAAATAGAGTAAAATGGGAAAACGATGAGGAATTTACTAACATAGATTAAAATTGAACACTATTAAAACAAACCAAACGAGTATCGCCAAACTAAATCGCGGATGGGACCATCGTTATCTTCGCCGCCAATGATCCACATTTGTTGCCGGTAAACATTGGCCGTATGATGATGGCGAGCGGATGGCCACGGAAAGCCCGTAACTCTTGGGATTACGCTCCAGTTTTTTGAGCCTGTGAAAATGAAGATAGTTTTAAACTAAAAATATAGCACCTTCAAAGTACAATAAATTAGTACAAAACGACCAATATATTAATCAAACGAAAACTTATTCTTGGAGTTCATTTAACAACACAAATAAAGCTATAAAATTGTGGTTACAAACACTGGGAGTATACCTTTAGTACATTGTTGTTTAACCTAATTTCGTCACGATACG